>PVJH01018076.1:0-46060 GCA_004026705.1 Nesogale talazaci | reverse complement strand
CTGACTGATAAAAGACAAACCTATCTGGATGGGAAGAAGTAAGATCAGAGGGCCCCTTCAAAACCAAGAATGCAAGACTTCCTCTTACGTGCTTTGGATATGATGCTATGAGAGGACATTCCCTGGAGAAGGTCAACATGTTTGGTAAGGTGGAAGAGCAGCGATCAAAGGAAGACCCTCGATGCCATGGACTGACACAGTGGCAGGATCAACGGAATCAAGCATAGGGAAAATGGTCCTAAAGGCACAGGTCTGTGCAGGGTTTCATTCTGTTGGGACAGCGTCACTATGGGTTAGAGCTGAAACAGTGATGCCTTGCAGGACAACCTAAGTAAGAAACCATATGAACCCATATAGAAATAATATGTTAAATAAAATGTTTGATAACTCACATTTATATTTTAAAACAAACAAAAATAGAAAGGTGCAATGAATTTCTTTTAACAACAGCATCCTTCCCTATCCTCTATGTAAAAGCATTGTAAGTATTATCATATGATGGGACTTTAGACTTCATTATGCTCATTTTTCTATTACCTTAAATATAAGATTAGGAGACTTTGAGGTTCAGATGAATGAATCTTTAACTGCTAATAAACAAGAAAACCCACAAAAATGTTAGCAGTGTGAAGCCACACAGCAGCTCCACAGGATACTGATATGGTGTTCTGATATGAAGTTTGCAGTCCTGAATATTTTGGAGATATGAAAACATTCTGAGGCTGTTCTACATTTTCACAAGAGGTCCCAGCCAAAATGGACTCCATGGCACCTATAAATCATAGCAAATTTTAAATTGTCTTTCTCATTATATAATGAAGTTAGACAAAGCTAAGATGGCTTATCTGAATAATGTAGTTATTCTTGGCCATTGAATAGATTCTGTATCAGTGACCCTAAAGAGGGATTCCCAGGATGTGCTATTTTCAGGAGCAGGGATGTGATATTTTCAGGATCATATTGTGAAGATTTTCTTCTATAGAGGGATTGAAAATTGCGAACACTGGTCTATTGATTATCAGTATAGCAGGCAAACCTTTGGCAACCAAGGTTCCATTGAAGAAGGAATATATGGAAATAGATATTTAGCAAAAGGGAAACGTTTGTAAGAGTGAAGTCATGAGCATCCAGAATTTTTTGTAGTGAGGACCAAATGAAGGATGTGCTATTATTTCGTTACTAGCACATAAATACAAGTTTTATTAGTTGCAATTATATCCAGATCCCCGAAAGTTTGTAAGTGAACAAAACATTAACTTTGAACCATTTTCAGCTCTTAGAATCAAAGTAGGAATGTGTTGAAATAATGATCACTTTCCTGCCAGAAGTGAATATTTTACTCAGAACTTTCCTAATGGCCTCCTTCATCTGCTTGTTTCTGAGACTGTAGATGACGGTATTCAAGAAAGGAGGAACTATCGAATAGAACACAGCAATGATCATGTCCTGTGTCAGAGGGGTGTTGGAGGTTGGTTTCAAATAAACAGAAGTCCCAGAGCCCAGGAAAACTATGACTACGAGGATGTGCGGGATACAGGTGGAAAAAGCCTTTCTTCGTTCTCCTCTGGTTGGAAACTTGAGCACAGTAGAAAATATGTGACTATAAGACTTGGTGATAAAAGAAAAACAGTCAACACTTAGTACCGTTCCAGTGGCAAAAATGATAATTTCATTGGTTAAGGTGTCAGAGCAGAAGAGCTTCAGCAGAGAGGGGATAACACAGAAAAACTGATGAAGCACTTTATAATGACAAAAGGACAAATGGAATGTGTTCCCAGTGAGCACACCCGCATAGACCATACCAGTAAGCACAGAGACCAGAGTCATTTGGACACAGACACGAGGGTTCATGATCACATGAAAGTGGAGGGGCTGGCAGATGGCCACATAGCGTTCACGGGCCATGATGGTGAGGAGCAGCAAGTCTGCAAAAGCACATAAAATTACAAGGAAAATCTGAGCTGCGCATCCAAGCATGGAAATGACCCTGTCGTTTAGCAGGAAGATGACACATGCCTTTGGTACAGTCACAGAAATGTAACACATGTCCCAGACAGACAGATTCAGGAGAAAGAAATACATAGGAGTGTGAGGTCTTTGGTCAACAGTGATTGCTGTGACAATAAGAAGATTTCCTGTGAGAGTCGCCAAGTACATTAGTAAAAATAACATTGAGTGAAAGACTCTGAACTCCCACACATCATAAAATCCTGTCAGTAGAAATTCAGTCACTGTGGTAGAGTTAGTCATTTTGGATAATTTCTTTAGGACTTTGAGAGACACATTTAAAACATCCTAAAAAAATGAAGGATGAAAGAAAAAAGTAAGTACATACATTGATCTCCTTTTATCCACATGTATCTTCGATCTGACAGTTCTTAGTATAAAACAGAATTATTAACTCAGGATCCTTTGGTATTTCTACTTGTGTAGCTTATTTCTGAGTGGCAGGAAAATAAATGGACTCATGTTGATTTACATTTCTATCACTTTTTGAGTATACATAATTGGGAGTCAAAGATTAAAAATTTGCCTTGCAGATTTATTGCATTAACCTAGGTGATTTTATATATGCCCGTTATTATTGCTAGAACACATTTAGTACATAATTAGATGAAGACCAAAATACACACCATATAGAGATAGTCGACCACATTTTATCAGATTATCTCCTTTGAGAATTCATAGATCCAGCAGCAGCTCCATAGGAGCAAAGACTGGGCCACCTACTCCAAACAGCAGAGGGCAGTGATGCCCAAAAATCCAAAAAAGGAAAAAAAAAGAATTCATAGCTCATTCTATTGAGGGCTCTTACATAAAGCAGTCCATACATCTATTATACTAAGCTATATGTACAAATTTTTCAACAATTTCAAAATATTATCTTTCTTCTTGAGCCCCTTGATATCAGTTCTTATTTTTTCCCTCCCTCCCTTGCACAGTCACCTTCTCTATCCTCTGGTAAATTATGAGATTTTATTTTTACATATCTTATACAGCCCCTTCTACTTGACATTAGTATTTGTCCTCCTTGAGCAGGGTTAGTCTGTCATCAATCTATCAGTTTCCCCTTTTCCCTCTTCTGTCGCCTTCCTTAACCCACCTGAAGTCCTTATTCTCATTACTGTTTTTGAAGGATTTGTCTATCCTGAATTCTGCAAATTGAAAGTTCTCATCTATACCAATGTGTGTATGCCAAACCAGCTGGATTTGCTATGTCAAACTGAGAGCCTCATACTGGGGGAAGGAAGTTTAAGGACAGAGAATTGTTTTGTGTTTTGTCAGTGTTATAGTGGCCCCTGGATGGTCTTTTTTTGGTGTGGTCCCTCTGCTGGAATGTCCAATTATCCCTTGATGGCCTCTGGATCTCTACCTTGACTTCTCTCCTTGACCTTGAAGAGGTTGACCACACATTCTGATGTGCTCCTTCTATGTGGACTTTGTTGATCCTTGCTAGATGGCTGCTTGTTCGGCTTCAAGCGTTTAGGATCATTTAATACCCTGGCAACATCTACTTTCTTTCCCACATTTGCTTGTGCACCCAGTGTGTCTTCAGTGATCATTTTGGGAAAGTTGGCATCACCCTTGCCAGCTTGTTATAACTGAATGCATTTGTGTTATGGGAAAATGAGAGTAGAGACACAAAGTCCATCCACTACTGACCTCAATGCATTGTGATATAAATATGCATAGACCAATACCCCAGTTTTTGTGTATTAATTCTATACTTACATCTCTACATGTCTATGTTTGTACCTCTATAAACAGTTTTGTTTTCTAGTTCTCTCCTCTATTTCCTTTTACTTTCTTCATCCTCCACTATTCAAGCTTATCCTTCATTTTCCTCTCTGCAGTTCCTCTCAGCTAGGTTACAGTTGTTCCAACCCATCCAGGGGACTGCACCCTCCTCACCCTCAATTTTCAATCCTTAGTTATTCCCTTACACATGGTCTTATTTGGTCACTCCTCCCTTCTCCCCATCTGGTATTCCCCCAAATGCTATCCAAGCCAGCAGTCCTGTTGCTTTCTCCTCAGTTTGCTTCTCATGCTAGCTTATGTAAACAAACAGGAAAAAAGACAAAACTAGCTAAAATTTAAAAAGAGAGAAAAGTGAGAAAAACATACATAGTTCCAGGTATAAATCATGCATAATATAAATTTATGTCCCTTTTATGTTTCTACTTGTGAAAATTATTTCTGTGCATACATTGGCTTACATGTGAATCACTGATGATTAAGTTATATTGGGAGTCAAAGATCAAAAGTTTGCCTGGCAAATTTATTGTACTAATATAGGTGACTTCTATGTATAATTATTGGAGCACACTAATATAATCCATATAGAGATAGTAGGCTACAGTTTAATCAGAATGTCTTAATTTAACTCATTTTTTTCCTACTGAGGAAAAATATTATTTGTCTTTCCATTTCTACCACCAAAATTTTTTATTCCACTTGGAAAATTCCCTGAAGACTTGCTCTTTCTGATAATCTTTTTCTATAATCAATAAATATTTGTTTATATAATAGATAAGAAATTATGGCTTTATTTACATATCTGGCATTCTTTATTTGTACTTTTATAAGATATTGTATAGAATTTTTACAGGGTAATTTTTATTCTTATCTAACATAAATACCATAATTAACCATGTGAATCATTATTACATCAGGATTTATTTATTTTGGATATTAGATGTAGTTTACATTATCCACATATTCTAAAATAAAATCCCCATTATAATTATGCAATTTAGAAAACTATAAGCACATGTTGAGGTAAAATAAATGTACTACGAAAAGAAAGATCAAATGAGTCTATTAATCTATAAAGATGCACATGTTAGGGCACTCAGGGAGAGTCAGGTTTGTCTGCTCAAACAACAGATTATTACATGATATTTTTTCTCTTTCATAACTTTGGAACTGCTTTGCTTTTTCCCATCTGGACAATTTATAATCCTGGGTTTTTCACCCAGTTTAGCTGTCTGAACCTTCCATTAGTCACAGAAGCCTGAACTGAGGTCTACTTCTACATCACAGTGATCCATTGATTTCCAGCTAATTGTTTTCTGAAAACACATTCCTTTGGGAATACTATTGAAAAGGAGTTGCATTCATGTTTTAGATTTTATTTCCATTTTTACAATCTATATTTTATAACTATAAGCAAATTTCTTTGTAAATATGTATTGCAATGTTCTAGAATGTAAATATGTATAGAAAAATTATTTAAACTTAAAATATGATTGATGTACATTTATTGTTTGATTAGTTCATATAATTTCATATAAACACCACAATTAATCTCCCCTAGTTCAAGAAGTTTCAAAATAATACATATTTTTATTCTTTATGTAAATGTAAGAAAAATAAATGTGATATGTGGAAATTTATATTTGCTTAATTATTCTAAAACCTGACTATGATGAAATGCATTGAAGACTCTATTTTGTGTACTTAACACATCACTGCCATTTAATTGATTTCAACACTATAGTGACACTATTTCTCAGAATAGAAGTGCTTCTTTCCTTTTCTGAGTCTATTGATCTTTAAATGAGCAGGTAGTCTCATTTTCTCCCTTGGACTGCCGATCTATGTTTAACTGGCCAATGGGCAAATAGTAGCCAACAGTGGCGCATTATACCACCAGAGTTCCCTGTATTTTGCATAGATCACTTATTTTACTCCTATTACTGGAATGTGTTCAAAAACTTAAATGAGATACCTTTAAATATTATACTAAATTGTTTTAGTTCTCATTGCTGTTTTATGTAGTCCTGCTGATTGAATATGATTACTATATTCAATTCATTTGGTTGACTATGGTTACTGAATAATAAAAGGTCAGTCATTTATTCCACTTTTCTGATGAGTGAGATATTAACAATAATTGCTTAACCTTGCTCGCATTAAAGTCAGTGTCAGCTATACACTGCCATATTACAAGATTGTTGCATGCTTTAATATTTTAAATATCTAAGACAATTCATTAAATTTTAGCTTTCCAGGATGAATTTCATATGACTCTCTAGTAGAACTGTATTTCATGACGTCAAGGAGAGATAGGTTTTATATTCGGTCATTTGTTTACATTTTACTCACAGAAATATTTGAAAACTTTAGTACTATTGTATGCAATTTTTTAAATTATGAATTTAATATTTCTGAAATATTTCAACTAGAGGAAAAACTCTAAATGGTTGCTATATTGAAGAAAGGTGAATAAAAATTAGCGTGACTGACAAAAGGATTAAACATGTGCCTCTTTTTGCCCTTAACTTTCATCTCTCTCTATATCAACAAAGGAAAAAAAAACATCAAATTCAATAACAGAGGAAGTATGCTCTCTTAGCGACACAGAGAGACAGTGTCGAATAGCCCTGCTGAGTTTCTGACACTGTAACCGCGTAGGAGCGCAGAGAGTCCCACCTTTCTCCATTGGAGGGTCTGCTTGTTTCCAATTTTGACCTTTTGGATCCCAGTCCAATGACAAGTTATATTCACTGCTGTCGTTAAGCGCCAGTGGGATGGCTGTAATCCAGGGAGACCCAAAGCCCCGCAGAGAAAATACTGGCTGGTCCTTCGCCATCCTCACAGACTAGCCTGAGCCCATTGTTAGAGCTACAGGTAACTATGTGCGTGTCACTGCCCAAGTTCCATAAGTAAGCCAAAAGCACGTATAAAGCCCAGTCTGCTCCTTGTTCTAGTGTGACCTCATGTTTCACAGATGAACAGGACAATAGCGTTTGAATACCTTAAAATGTTTCTTTAGCTTCTTATTTTCAAGGTTATGGGGTATATATATAAGTCATGGAGCATTTTTAATATGAGATTAAAGAATTATAGGATTTTCTCATCCCTCAAAATAGAAAATCCAACTGTTCTTTGACTTTTATAGAAAGATTGATATAGGATATCCTTTCAAACCAAGAAAATTTGCAATATATAGTTTGTTCATTAATGGATTATTTATATAGCCACATATAGTATGCTGTTCAAAATGCTAGAACTGCAGGTTAAATAAAAGAAACTTGTGCATAAAATTTACATATATGTCATGCAAGCACTGAGTCACTATGTACAAATAAAATATAAACCTTCTTAGCAAATTAAAATATTTTAAAAGTCATTAGTTTTAATAAAAAATTATTCTTGTAAATCAAAATATTTTCAACGTAATATTTTCGTATAAATTTCAGCTATCAAACTAGACATAGTAGATGTGGAGTGTACTTATACTATATCTGCACTTGCCATACTTTTTAGCTTCAGCAAGTTACAGTGCTAGTTCTTGTTCCCTATGAGTTTTTATGAAAACCCATTAATTCTCCTAAGATGAATGTGGTTGAACTTTTAAACGAAGTGAATAAAATGAGTTCATGCATCTGAGTATATTTTCTATTTTAATCTAATTTACAGTATTTCTGTATAAACAAGTGTAGAGTATGAGAAGTGAAAGCAGTTATTCAAGTAGTAACAATTAGAAGGAGGAGAGAAAAAGTCAATTATAACAATAAAGACTTACAAGACATTATCTTGTCTGTTGGATAGACCATCCAGGACTTCTGGTAATGATGCAAAGTTTTCATGGAGACAAGTATGAGTAGGCACAGTTCACGAAGTGACTGAAACTAAGAATGGAATCATTGTGTTTTATAACAAGCATCCTTGTTTCAGATATTTTTAAGAACATGAAGAGGCTGATGACACCGCAAAAGAACCCACGGGAGCATATCCCCAAAATAGACAGTCTCGGAGAGGAACTTCAAGAAGATAATTGGATCTACATGGACAGTGAACAAGATCTTCTTTATGAAACCCAACTTCATATATCAAGACCTATGAGTGTAGTTGACCTTTTTAAAAGAATGGTGAAGCTTGAGATAATGAATTAAACATACATTTAATATTTTGTTTATACCTTGGTTGAATTTTTGTGGATTTTAAGGAAATGATCAGAGAAGGAAAAGTCAGGGGTCCTATTGTGGATTTGAGTGCACAATTGTTGTTCTTATCTGGTGCCAACAAATCAGGTCTGACTCCTAGTGACCTTAGACACAACAGACAGAAACAGTGTCTGGTCTTCAATCATCCTCACAGCTTCTCTGGTAAAACAGAAGAAAGCTCTGCATGGTACTGTGGCCTCCTCACAATTGTTCCTATGGCTGAGTCCATTTCTGCACCATTGTCTTAATGCATCCCCTTGAGGGCCTTCCTCTTTTATGCTGACCTTACACTTTATCAAAAATGATGTCTTCATCAGTGAGTACTCTCTTCTGATAAAATGTCCAAAATATGTAAGTCCAAGTCTTGCCATCCTGGCCCCTACAGAGCACTCTGGTCTTACTTCAAATACAGACTGGTTTATCCTTATAGTAGTGAATGGTTTTTCAAAATTCTTTTCTAGAACCACAATTCATATGCATCGAAATACAAATCCTAAGTTTCGGAAAAGTGATCTCCAGCTTCATTTATATCACCAAGTCCATTTTTTCCAACTACTGTCACTTCCTCTTTGTTTCCAACTTTTGTATTACAGTCACCAGTATCTATCAATGCATCTACTTTACATGTTTCGTCAGTTTATTACTGAACTCATTCATTGGTAGAATTCTTCACTAACTTCATTATTGGATTTGGGGTTGTTGCATCAATTGAAATAATAATTTATTGCCTGAATTTCCTTAAAGATAAGACATATAATTCTATCACAGGCAGCACTTCATGATGTATTTCACAAGATGCTCTCTAGCAATGAATGCCACTGGCACTCCTTTAGATTTCGTTATACCAAACAAAGTAAATATGATGATGTCTGATTCATAATGACTAATAATAGGCCATTTCAGATAGCCAATACCTAGGATATCAATCTTCATGCATTCCCTTTCTTTTTCTCGACTTGCAGTTTTCTTCAATCCATACCTCACACATTCCAATTTCCAATTATTGGATGCATTTTATACCTGCTTCTCTTTACCTTAGTCATGCCCCATCAGTGAATAAAGAACCCAAAGACTCTGTGCCCACAGAGTGTGCCTGCCTGACATCACCAGGGTCAAGTGTCCTCTAAGAAATCAGGTCCTCTTCAGTCACTTTTCAGTGACCCGGGGCCTGCACTGTCATTATCTCCAACAAAGTTCTACTTCCTTAATTTAAGTTTTCAGTCTCTAACAGTGCTTCAAAGCTATGCATAAGGTTTCCAATGGCTTTTTCATTTGTACAGGTGGGTCTAGCCCTTCTTTATTGTCTGTTCTTAGTGTGGAAATTCTCCTGAAATCTGTTCACTTTGATTGAGCTGCTCGCTTTTGAAATGTCAATGATTCACCCTTTGAGTCAACAGAGTTTCTTAATCCAAACTAATCTCCATGCCTCAACAGTTGACTCCTCTCCCTAGTGACTCTGCAGGACAGAATTGAGTTACCCTTCTGGATTTCTGAGGCTAAAAATCTTCAGGGGAGTAAAAAGTCTTATATTCTGCTTCTAAATGCTGATGGCTAAAACTACTGGTTTTGAGGTTAGCAAGCCAGCACCAAATCCGTATTGTCAGATGCAAATAAAAATGATCATGAGATAACATCTCACTTCACTAGACTGGTAATGATCTAAAAACTGAAAACAGAAAAATTCATGAGGTTGTGGAGAAAAGGGAGCACAAATTTATCATTAGTTGGAAAGTAAAATGTTACAGTAGCTTTGAAGCAGTTTGGTAGTATCACAAAAAAACTGACCATAAGCTACCACTGGATCTATAAATCTCAATCTTAGGTATGCTTTCAGAAGCATAGGAAATCATGGATTCAATCAAAATTCAATACTTTTGTTCATTGCAAACAGTTCATTATCATTAATGGTAGATACAAGCAAAATACTAATCAATGGATGAATTGATATATAGACTATATGTTTAATACTGACCCATTGCAATCACTGAAGTCAAATAGGTTCATAAGCAAATGTGGTGAAGAAAACCGATGGTGTCCAGCTACCAAAGGATATAGTCTGGGGTCTCAGCCATCTAGCTGAGAAGTATCCAAGCCCACATGGAAGAAGTGGCCATGAGTTGTCAAAAGGACAAGGCCAGGCATCAAACAAGAAAAAATCGTACCACTGTACATGCTCTCTCCTGAGACCATCACTGAGGACATGTGGGGATTGAGCAAGAGTGGTGAAGATAGCTGATGGTACTCGACTACCAAAAGATACAACATCTGAGGACTTAAAAGCTTGAGGTCGAACAAATGGTCATATAGCCCAGGAAGAACAAAGTGCACCATAGCAGAAGCATGCCAGCCTATGTGACCATAAGGTGTGGAAAGAACCAGATATCAGGCATGAAAAAACAAAAATC
The DNA here is from genome assembly GCA_004026705.1 of Nesogale talazaci. Classification (NCBI taxonomy): domain Eukaryota; kingdom Metazoa; phylum Chordata; class Mammalia; order Afrosoricida; family Tenrecidae; genus Nesogale; species Nesogale talazaci. The sequence goes on along the minus strand of PVJH01018076.1, from coordinate 35,703 downwards.
ATATCATTGTGTGCCCACCCTCCCGACATGATCGCTGAAGACCAAAGGGAGTAGACACAGACAGAGAGGAGAATTTTGATGGCACCCAGCTGTTAAAGATAAAGTATCTGGGTTCATGAAGGCCTGAAGGTTAATAAGTGGCCATCTAGCCCAGAAGCAGCAAAGGCCACATGGAAGAAACATACTAGCCAGTGTAGTCATTGGGGACTGAAGAGAGCAGATATTAAGATATGATATTAAGATATAAGATATGAATATTAAGATATGAATGAGGGGGAGAGCAGAGTGGGAACCCAAAGCCCACTTGTGGATAATTGGACATCCTCTCCCAAAGGAGTCATGGGGAGGAGACAGGCCAGTAAGGTGCAGTGAGGTGGTGATGAAGCATACAACTCTCCTGTAGTTCCTCAAGGCTTCCTCCCTCAATTTATCATGGTCCCAATTCTACCTTACAAATCCAGCTGGACTGGAGGGGGTACACTGATATAGATGGGAAATGGAAATATGGGGAATCCAGGGCAGATGAACCCCTTGGGACCAGTAGTAAGAGTGGAGCTCCTGGATGGCTGGAGGGAAGGTGGGGTAGAGAGGGGGAGCCAACTGCAAGGATCTACATATAGCCTCCTACTTGGAGGACAGACATTGGAGGAGAGGGCGAGGGGAGACATCAGGCAGTGTAAGTTATGACAAAATAATAATTTATAGAGTATTGAGGGTTGGTGGGGGAGTGGGGAGCAAGGATGAGGGGAAAAGATGAGAAGTTGATGTCAAGGGCGCAAGTGGAAAAGTGGATGTTTGGAGAATGATGACAGCAGTGGGCATGCGAAGAAGCTTGGCGCAATATATGCACTTATGTATTCTGGAAAAGGATGTATGAACCCCAATAAAATAATAAAAATGATTACAAAATATTAAATAAATGACATCTTGATTGTTCTGCATTGAATTGTGTCAACCAAGCATATGCGTTAATTTAGCTAGGCCATTTTTCTTCTTAACATTTTTGTAATTAGACAACATGGTCATTGTGTAATAACATAATCATCTCTTGTGATAGTTATGCATTGTGGTGACCAAAGTTCAGCATTTTGAAACCATCAAATACTCCTTGGGAGAAAGAGGTAGCCTTCTACTTTCATAGGTAATTTAGCCTAGGAAACCTCAGAGGCAGTCACCATCCACTTGATGGCAGTGAATGAATGTATAAAGTTCTGATATGATCAGCCAGTCAGTTATGAGTATTATTATTGCTGTTGTTTGGTGCCATGAGTTGGTTCCAACTCATAGTGAACTATGACCAAGAAAATGAATCCCTGACTTAGAATCTTTGCTATATTTGAGCCCACTATGGCAGCCATAGTGTCAGTCTGTCTCCTTGACGGTCCTCTACTTTCCATTTACCGAGAAAGTTTTTCTTTACTGGAAACTTGCTTTTCCTGATTACATATGAAAATTATGCGAGAAGTCTGCTATCCTCTTCTCTAATGGGCACTCATGTTGCACTTCTTGCAAGACATGTCTGCTTGTTCTTCTGGTAGAGCATGTTACCTTCACTATTCTATGGCAACAGAACTATCCAAATGCACCCCTATTACTTGTCCTCCTCAGTCATTGTTCAACTGGCACCTGCATATGAGGCCATCTAAAGTGCAATGGCTTCGATTAGGTGCATCTAAGTCTTCAAAGTGACGTTCTTGCTCATCCACACTTGCAGGAAGTTTTGTGCAGCAAATTTGTGCACTGCGTTGTTCGGCCTCACAATTATACGTTTAAGAGAATTGACTGTGGATTTAGGCAAAACAGAAGTCATTCAAAACTTCTGTCTTTTAACATAATGGTTACTTGTTCAATTGTGATGAATTTGTCTTATTTTTACAGTGAGTTATAAACACTATTGTTTAAGTATAAAGATTATGGACTATTGTTTTTAACTTCATCAGCAAGAGCTTCAAGACCTTCTAGTTTTCAGTAAGTAATGTGCCATCAGCCTATTTAAGGTTGTTAATAAAGCTTCTTGTATTCCTGATGCCATTTTTCCTCATTTAGTTCAGTTTTTGGATTATTTGTTCAGCATAAGTATGAAATGAATATGGTGGGCAAAAAACAATCATAGCCTACACTTTTCCTGTTTTTTTTTGTTTGTTTGTTTTTTATTTTTTGGGAGGCGGCATCACTGCCTCTGGTGGTCATGGGTGTTACCCAGTGCTGCTCCTGAGAGCCGCTGCTGGATTTGAACTGCCAATCCCCAGGCCACCATGCACACTCAACCACTATATTATGTAACATAATGCTCATATATTACTAGATATATAATAGCTACCTAAATTAAGAAATACTAATAATTTTATTTTCATTATATTTAATAAATTTTCATATTAAGGACTGCATTTTATTTCAAATGTTTATGATACATACATTTATGGACACCATCGTAGTTTTAACATATTATGGTTTATCAGATTAGTATTACCTCAGCTTCTCATGATATTAATAATCTCAAAAGGAATAAGTAAGGGAGTGCTGATTTTGAAAAGTGGAAACAGTGTCTCGAGGGAACTCCAAGTCCAGGCTTTTGGAGAAAATGAGGAGAACTTTTGCCAGAGGCCATTGTACAAAATGGTGAAGGTTGTGATGCCCACTTCCCCAAAGGCCTCACCATTAACCTCTATCATTTGTACCTTCAGTTCAGATCACCTCACCAATCACATCAGAATAATGCACTAAAGGAAAATTTGACTCCAGCTACAAACAATATGACAAGAGCAGAAGTTTCCATGTCACTGATGTGACAGAATACAGAGCTCAGGCTACATTTCAGCCTGCAGTTCAGCCTCCATAAAGGTGCACAGCCACGGCTCTCTCCACGTCCTTGAGCTGTGCAACAAGGTGCTGCTGAGACCTGTCCAGTGGGGGATGCAGCAGCAATGGCTGCCTCTCTTAACTCTTTCACTCTCACAGGAACCACATCCTATTAAGATCCAAGATGGTAGGGGAAGAAAGGAGAGGAAAATCTCTCTGTCAGGTGCCACCTCTACCTATCCATTTCTCTCTACTTCCCCCGCCACCTCTATCTACCAATTTCTATGTCCCCCACTAACTATGGCAGTTCCAGAAGTATAGGAGGAAGAAAATGTGTTTCTAAAATTTTTAATAAAGTTTTTTAACCACTTTCATCTTATTGGAGACTATTACAGCTCTTATAACAATGTATACAGCCGTTGTACACATATTTGTACACATATAGCCATCATAATTTGTTAAACTTTTTACTTTCTATTTGAGCCCTTGGTATCAGGTCTTCTTGTTTTTTTTCCCATCCTTCTTGCTCCCCATCTTTTGGCCCCTTGATAAATTATTATTATTTTCATATCTTATACCAATGTTTGTCTCTCTCCACCCATGTGTCTGTTGTATATCCCTCTGGGGGGGAAGGGCTATGAATTAATTATTGCCCTTCTTCACCTTCTACCTCTCATTCCCTTTCCCTCTCCTGGTATAACTATTCCCATTTCTGTTCCTAAGTGAGTTATCTGACCAAGATTCCATGTTGTGAACTGTTATCTGTGTAGGTGTATCTATTTTTGATTTGAGTTATTCTCTAGCCAAAACTGAAGGACAAGACTAGGGTCATGATAAGGGGGTGGGTGGGTGAGAAAGCATCAAAGAACTTGAGAAATATTATGTGTTTTATCAGTGATTTGCTTAGCCCTGATTGACTCACACCTTTCTGTGACCCTTCTGTATGGAGATATCCTACTTCTATAGATGGGTTTTGGATCTCTGCTCTTGCTCTGTCTATTCTCAACAATTTGGTTTTTTTGCTTTGTTTTGTTTGAGTGTCCTGATGCTTGTTATCTGATCCCATACACCTTGGGGTTGCACAGGCTGGTGTGCTTCATCCATGTGGTCTTGTTGCCTATCTGTTAGAGAGAGAGCTGCTTCTTTAACTTCAAGAATTTAAGGAACCCCCCAAAAGAATTTAAGACCCCAGATGTTTTTGTTTTTTGTGGCATCACTGCCCTGGTGAGAGTAGGAAGCCCAACCTTGCTCCTGGAGAGACACTGCTGGATTTGAACCATCAAACCTGTGGATTGCAGTCCTGTACAGAAACATTATGCCACCTGTGCTCAGCCAAGACCCCATATGTTATATGGTTTGATAGCCAGGAGCTATCAAATTTTTTCACTGCTTTTCCTTTGTGCAATCTTTTCATCTTTAGCAATCCCTAGGGAGTATGAGCATAACAGCATGCCAAGTTGTTAGAATAAAGTGTTCTTGCATTGAGTGAGGGTTTGAATAGATGACCCAGATCTGTCCACTTCCTCAATGTAATGCCATTTGAATATATGTACATAAGCCACCATCTCCATTTCTATGAATGAATATATTTGCATAAGTATACACCTGTGTTTATAACATTCTATAGAGCTTTCTGACTCAGTAATTCCTTTCAGCTAGATTGCTGCTACTCCAATGCAACATTCTCCCTGTTGTTGATTTGAATTTCCTAATGATTCCCCTGTCTCTGGCATTGTTTGCTTACCTCTCCTTCCCCTGTCTTCTTTTTCTCTCAACCCCAGAACAGTTGGTTCCTTTGCTTTCTCCTCAGGCTTGTTTGCCATTCCAATCTTCTATACACAGGCAAAACAATAATAATGGAGCCAAAACACAAGGTTGAATAAAAAGAGTAAAATAAAACTAAAAGCAATGGCATCGATAATTCCAGATATGCCTTTCTTACTTTCATGATACTCTCCATACTGGCTTGGGGTACTTCTGACCACTGCCTCTCCTAGCCGGAAGTCTATTTTGGTGTCCCTCAGGGGCTTCCTGTCTTTGCTTTGCTCGCATTGCTGATTTTCTCTGTTCCTTCTTGGATTGCTCCACTGAGGGTTGGGGGTCATGGGAGCTGGGGAAGAGTTGGTCAGGACAGGCTCCCTCCTTACCTTGTGTTCCCAACATTGTTCTCTGCTGCTCTCTGCCCCAGAGAGGGGCATAATGTGTCCCCTTGTTGTTACTTCTACAGTCCTCTTTGTGCCTTAGCAGCTCCGTGCAGGGTCTCTGTCCTTAGGGCTTGGTGTGGCAGTATGGGACTAGGTCCCTCACTGTCTTTTCTCCTCCTTGGTTTGCTTTGATGTGATCATGGCAAGCCAGCTTCTCTCCCCAACCTGTAGGTTTAGTGTTGTCCTCTGTAGCACACACTTCTCAGAAGAGGTTCACTGGCTTTGATCGATGTCCTGGAGAACTCTCTGTTCATGAATTGCTCCATGTGGTTACGTTGCCCTCAGTGTTTGGCATGCAATGGTAGAGTCTGAACTCACTCTTCTATTTCTATATACAAGCAAACAGTACCCACCCTCCCCCCACGGTAGATTGGTGCCCTGGTCCGTCAGTGCCTTTATCTTCCTCTCCCCCATTTCTTCCCCTTCCCTTTTACCTTCTTTGTGTTGCAATGACATGTGTCTCCTTGGATTTGGCCTGACCCTGCCTGATTGTCTGTACCTCAATCTATATAGTGTGAGACATGTGGCACCTACTGTGCTGTTCACACTCTCCACCGTGGGCTCATGTTGTACCTCTCCTTTTGTGATTGACTAACTTCACTTAGCCTATTTCCTCCAGTTGTTCCCAGAAGACCATGTACTCCATGGATCCTCAGTGCATTTTAGTGATACCTAGGACTCCATTGTGTGTGTGACAGTGCTTTCTAATCCTCTCATCTATTGACTGCTTAGATTGTTTCCAACTCTGTGATTGTGCATTGCACCACAAAATACATTGGAGAACAGACAACTGGCCTTGGTCTATTTCTTGCCTCTTCTGGATATATGCCCAGTAGAAGAATTGCTGAGCTATAAGGAAACTCAATTTCCATTGGCTTTAATTATCACCAGGACACTTTCCACAGAGCTGTACATGTCTACACAAAGACCCGCAGTAGAGGAAAGTTACTATCTCGCCATATTCCTGTTAATATTTGTTGTTGTCTGATTTTCTGCTTTTGGCGATTCTCAAGGCTGTTAGGTGGTATCTTATGGTTGCTTAATTTCCATTTTTCTGATGGTTAATGTCAGGAGCATTTTCTCATATCTTTTGGTCTCCTTCCTAGTGTAATTTCTGTTCAGGCTCTTTGCCCACTTCTTCAGGGGATTAGCTATTTTCTTGTTTTTGCAAGATAAGTCGTTATTATAGATTTTAATACTAATTCCTTTATCTGTTGTGTCATTGCTAAAAATCCTTTCCTAATTTGTGTATTCTCTTTTGGCTTTCTGGCTGAAGTTTTTCGATGCACACAGGTGTTTTATCTTTCACTTTTGCCACTTACTGATTTCAGGTTCATTTGTGTGTTTACCCTTCCCTTTTGCTGTTAGGTTATGCAGTCACTGCACCAAAGTTTGTAAGTTTTCTTAATTTCTTCTATGATGTTCCTGATAGTTTGGGGTTTAACTTCTAGGTCTGTGATAAAATTCGATCTTGTGTGTGGGGTGACATAAGGGTCTTATTTCCTTTGTCTATACGTGGCTAATCTTTGCAGCACCACTTTTTTAAGAGGGCATCCACTTTTCACATGAGGATATTTGGCCCCTGTGGAAGATCAGTTGTCTATCTGTTGATTTTATTTTTGGAGTTTCTGTTCTTTTCCATTGGTCTCCGTATCTGTCATTATTCCAAGACCATGCTGTTTTGACCACTGTAGAGTAGGTGTTAAAGTCTGGTAACGCAAGCCCTCTTGAGGAGTTCTTTGCTACTTTTGGCCTCTTCCCTCTCCATATGTATTTGGTAGTCAGATTAACTACACTGTAGTGATATGTTTTCCTGTTTCTTTCATATTCCTATTAGTCATGGGCCAACATGCATTTTCCTCGAGTTATATTCACCTCTCAAGTATGGAGGGCAGGGTTGACAGATGTTTTAGTCTTGGTAGACTAGAGAAAGAAATTCATAGACATGTATGTGGATATAAGGGAAAGGTTTATATACAAAAGGAATGCAATATTGAGAAAGCATCCCAACCCAGTTCAGTTCAAAGTAATGTCTGATATTAGCCCATATGTCTGTTCCAGTCTATAATGTCTACTTCCAACTCATGAAATCACAGGTCAGTGGGCGCAGAATCACGGTGCTGGCAGGGTTCCCCTCTGGCTCCTCATTTCCAGGGCTCAGGGTCCATCAACAGTATCCTGTGGTGGTAGAAGCAACTCAGTGTTGGCAGGAGTCTCTGTCGCTTTTCCAGCTTCAGAGGTCTGGATCCATCAGGGTAAGGCTGGGTGGCTTCTCCTTTAGCTCCTCCAGCTCCTCGGATGCTGCCATCTTGTCTTGTCGGTTGAGCAACTCTCAACAACTGGGGAAAATGTTCTTTCATCTTCATGAGGGAAATACCATGATATTTCCCAGAATTCTCAGGAGAAAGCCATGTCTACACAGAGGCCTCATTGGCAACTAAACTACTCCAGATTAATAGGCTAGACTCCACCCCTACATCTCAATCATGAAATTGGCATAGGTACATGACTGCCACAACAGAGGATATACATTGCTACTCCCATCACCTCCTCTGAGCTCCATAATTCATGTGTGGTCGCCTAAGGATTGGAGAGCACTTGTTCAATAATTATTCCCCATTTCTAGTTCCTTACTTTCTATTGTCCCAGGCATATCTTTGGGTAGTTGCTTTCTCTCGCTCTCTTTCAACTCAGGAAAAGGGAATTAGATTAAGCAAATCAAGGGTTCTACCCCTAACAATATCTGGGGAGGAATCGTCAAGGCAATGTTGTGAATTACATTTGTAAGTGAAATGGTTTCAGGTGAGGTTGTGAGTATCTTTTCTGTTTGAGAATCTATCAGGGCCACAAGCACATTACATCTTCCTGGGGCCAGAAGCAGACTCTTCAGGGAGTCAGGGTAACTACAGGTGTGCAGAATCTAAGGGTGCTCCTGAAGTGAGGCAATACAGTGCAGTGATCACCCCTTTCCCTCTTCTATCCCTGCACCCCAGCTTTCTTCCTGGTGCTGTTGCTCTTTTTCATCTCCCCTCCCATGTCAGAAGCTGTGCCACCATTCATGTCCACGAACATATTCCTGTGTCTCCTACATATTCCCCACAATTCTCACTAGATTCTTTGTGGGCTTACAATTCAGTTAATTTCAAATTGAAAGAAGAAAATCAATTGTGTATCAAATATAAAATAAAGATATACTATGTATATGACTTACAGATTATTGATCAAATATGGTAAACTACGTTTCTATTCACCAGATAATATATGTAACAAATATGAAAGGGTATTGTAAGAATAATGTGTGTGATCTTACATGAGCAAACTATATATATATATATAACTATATAAAGTATATTTTTTATTTTACATTGTAACATTTCAAGAATATTCAAAAGAATAATTATTAGAAAGAGGAATAAAGAAATGTGCACACATACATGAGAGTGATGTGTATCTTAACTTTGTTTTCTGGGCAGAGCAAGTTTAAATAACTTCTCAGATATAATATTGAAACTTAAATTTCTAAACATGGCAATGACTAAATGCTATTGTTTACATATTAACTGTGTTACTTTTCAGCATGCATATGAAATCTGTACAAGGCAAAAGGAATATGAAAAAAGAATCAGTGCATTTAAATTATGGTGTAGGCAAAGAATACTGTTGTGTTAGTCCAGGTAGACAAGAGGAACAAATTTCATAGACACGCATATGGATATAAGGAAAGGGTTTATATACAAAAGGAATGGGACACTGAGAAGGCATCCCAACCCAGTCCAGTTCAAAGTCATAAGTCCAATATTAACCCATATGCCCGAAAACAATCTATAATATCTCCTTTCGACTCACGAAGTCACAGGTCAGTGGGTGCAGAATCCCGGAGCTATCAGGGGTCTACCCATGGCTCCTCACTTCCAGGGCTCAGGGTCCATCAACAGCATCCAGTGGTGGAAGAAGCAACTTATCACTGGCAGGGGTCTCCATGTGACCTCTCCAGCTTCAGAGGTCTAGCTCCATCAGGGCCAAGATGTGTGGTTTCTCTGGCTTCTCAGATGCTGCCATCTTGTCTTGTCTGTGATTAATCATCTCTGAGACTGACTCCCAACAATTGGGGAGATAGCTTCTCATCTTCATGAGGGAAATATTGCGAGATTTCCCACATGTATCAGGAGAAAACCATGCCTTATTGGCTACTCAATGGCTATCTCCAGGTTAACAGCCTAGACACCACCCCTACATCTCAATCATGAAATTAACATACACACATAACCGCCACAATTGAATACAATGTAAATTGTCCGAAGAAAAATGCAAGAAGGAATATTCTAAAAAGATCATGAACACAATGAATGCAATGATAGGCTGAAGCATAGTAACAATGATGAAGATGATGTCGGAAAACCTAATTCTGCGATTATTCCACTATCTTCACTATCTTCTTTAGACTCCTAAAAAACCCAAACCGATCTGTATTGTCAAAAGTAAGGCAGAGGATCAATTGGAAGCAAGGGAGGCAAAGCCTCACTTTGCATACTTTGGACATAGTGTCAGGAGAGATCAGGCCCTGGAGGTCCTCATGTCTGGAAAAGAGGAAGGGCAGCAAAAGGAGGAAGGTGCTCTGTGGGATGGATGGACACAGTGGCTGTGTCAGTGAGATCAGTTCTAGGAATTGCTGTCGGATGACACAGGGCTGTGCAGTGTTTCATTCTGTTTTGCACAATATCTCTATGGGCTGGAGCTTATTTGATGTCACCAAGCAATAACAACTTGAATAAGAAAATATTTGACCTCAAAGAACAATTTTTTTTTAAAAATAAAATGTTCTATGATTGAAATTTATCTTTTGAAATATATGGAAAGGCTAGAAAGGCACAATTAATTTTTTTCTTATGAACAGCAAGCCTGACATAAACTCTCATCATATGGTCAGACTTTAGATGTCATTTTGCTTATTTTAATTAAGAAAATTAGGAGCCATTTTGGTCCAATAACTAACTCTTTAACTTCTTAAAAACAAACCAATGGACAGTGTTGGTTGTTTGATTCCATGCAGCAGCTCCACAGGATAAAAAGCTGTAACATTCTTCTTCAATAAAGTTTACAGACATGAATATTTTGCAGATAGGAAAACATTCTGAGACATGTCTATATTTTCACAAGAGGTCTGAGTCAAAACTGCTTCCATGGCCAATGTAAACCATAGCAAATGGTAGATTGTATATCTTATGGTATGATGAAATCAAACAAAGCTCACATGGCTTATCTGTAATGGAAATCCATAGATATTCATGGCAATCAAGATCATTCTGTCTCAGTGACCCAAGAGAAAAAGTGCAAGTCTGCCGTATTTACAGGATAAGAGAAAAATGTTCATTCATTTTATGGAGGGAATGAAAGTTTAGAGCACAGACCTTTTGGGTTATTGATTTAACAGGTAAACACCCAGCAACTAAGGCTCCCTTGAACTCTATATTTAATAGAGAATATATGGAAATGGATAGTTAGCACAAGATACAAGTTTGTAGATGTCATAGATGTCAGGAAATGTATACTTTTTATACATTTTATAGGGCAAAACAAATCAAGTATGTGCTGTCATTTCATTGCAAGTACATAAATACAAGGATTGTTAATTACAGTCAAAGCTACAGTAATGGAGTTATGAGAACATCAATAATGAACCATTGTCAGTTCCTGCAATCCAAGTAGAAATGTGTTTAAATAATGATACTTTTTCTGAAAGAAGTGAGATTTCTACTCATAGCTAGCCTTATTGCCTCCTTTAACTGCTTGTTTCTAAGACTGTAGATGATAGGATTCAAGAAAGGAGGGATTATAGTGTAGAACACAGAAGTGATCATGTCCTGTATCTGAGGGGAGTTGGAGGTTGGCTTCAGATACACAGCAGCAGCAGAGCCCAGGAAAATGATGACAATGAGGATGTGTGGGATGCAGGTGGAAAAGGCCTTTGTTCGTTCTCCCCTGGTTGGAAACTTGAGCACAGTAGAAAATATGTGAACATAAGACTTGATAATGAAGGAAAAGCAGCCACCACCTACTATCATTGTAGAGGCAAAAATTAAAATTTCATTAGCTAAGGTGTCAGAGCAGGAGAGCTTCAGCAGAGAAGGGGCATCACAGAAAAACTGATGAACCACATTAGAATGACAGAAGGACAAATGGAATGTGCTCCCAGTGTGCACACCTGCATAGACAAGACCACTGAGCACAAAGGCCAGTGTCATTTGGACACAGACACGGGGGGTCATGATCACGTGGTAGTGGAGTGGCTGGCAGATGGCCACATAGCGGTCACGGGCCATGATGGTGAGGAGCAGAAACTCACCATAAGCACATAAAAATATGAGGAAAATCTGAGCTGCACATCCAGCCAAGGAAATCACCCTGTCATTTAGCAGGAAGATGACACATGCCTTGGGTACAGTCACAGAAATGTAACACATGTCCCAGACAGACAGATTCAGGAGAAAGAAATACATGGGGGTGTGAAGTCTTTGATCAACAGTGATTGCTGTGACAATGAGAAGATTTCCTGTGAGCGTCATCAAGTACATTAATAAAAATAACATTGTGTGCAAGACTCTGAACTCCCACACATCAGAAAACCCTGTCAGTAGGAATTCAGTCATTATGGTAGAGTTGGGCATTTTAGTATAATTTCTTCAAAATTTTGAGAGATACATTTAAAATATCCTAAAAAATAAAAAAGGAAAAGAATGAAAGTAGGAAAGATATTGAAAATATGTGTGTTGATTCCTATTTTCCTATATCTGGCATTTCTAAGTAGAATATATCATAATATTAAACCATGCTCCTGAACTATTTATACTCCTGGAAATTATTTTTGGGTGGCATCAAAATACATTGTGCTTATGTTGGTTTTCTTTTCTATCACTGATGAATGTGTAGTATTGCGAGTCAAAATTCTAAAGTTTACCTTGCAGATTTTTTATACCAATATATGCAATTTCCTTTCATGCATATTCTCATAGGGACACATTTAGTATATAATTAGTTCATGACCATAATACAACTTATAGAGAGTGAGAGTAAACTACAATTTTATCAGAATATCTAAATTTTTATGAGTAGTTTTTTTTCATTTTGCTCCTAGTGAGGAAGAATTATTATGCTTACATCCTTTTCTATTTCCATTTTACACACATATTTTTTTTTCAATTTGGAAAGTGCCCTTTTCTTATTAGAATGATCTTTTCTTACAATATTTTTCTGTTGGCAAAATCTGTTTGTTCATATTAGTAGCTAAGGAATTATGCTTTTTTTACACATCTCATTTTTTATATCTGCACTTTTGTAAAATGCTTTATTACATTTTAAAGGGTATTTTAAGTCTTACTTAATCTAGATACCACAGCTAATGAAGTGAATCATAATTACACCAGGTTTCATTTATTTAGGCTATCATATGTAATTTTCATTAGTCACATATCCTACAATATAATTCTCAATGTAATTATGCGACTTAGAAAATTATATACAAAGGTTACAATGAAATAGCTGCATGATGAAAAGACCAACTCAGTGAGTCTATTGGTCACTGCCGCAGAGTCAAGGTCCATGCTGATCTGCCCTATAGAGAACTATAGAGCTGCCCTGGGGGGTTATGAGTAACACTTTGCAGGAGTATAAAGTCCCACCTCTCTCCCCTTAGAGCATCCGCTGGTTTCAAACGCTAGCATTTTGGATCGTAATGCAGTGTGTGCCTACATCCAATGTTGTTGCTAGGTGCCACTGGATTGGCTGTGACCCATAGGGAGTCTGAGCACAACAGAATGGCATATGACCTGCTCCCGCACCATCCTCACAGCCCAGCCTTTCCCCATCGTTGCAGCTGCAGTGAAGCAAGTCAAAAGTACTGACTGAATTCTACTAAGCAGACAAAAAGTAAAAGTACAAATCACAGCTCTGCCTTTTTTAGTGTAATTATTTATTTTTAGAATGAGTATGACAATATAAAATACCCTGAAAAGGTATGAGTGGAGTTTGAACAGCTTAGAATACATAATTCGGTAACTTCATATTTGAAGGTGAATTAGTCTATCAGGCATTGGAGAACTTTTCCATAGGAGATTCGAGAATCACATGATTCTCCCATCCCTCAAATGAGAAATGAAACTTTTCTTTGACTTTTATAGAACAACTGATAGGACACCCTTTCGAGCCCACAGATCGTAAGATTTATTTTGTTCATTGATGAATTTTCCATTTACCCACATATTCATTAATCTACTTATAATTTTTTCTAATATCAAAAATATTATGAGATTAGTTATATTTATATCATGATCTGGAAGCAGTCTTGATGGGGTCTCTATAAATATAAGTATGACCAAGTGTGTATATATCCAAAAGCATAATATCGGAATGCACTATAATTATAGGTTAAGTAAAATTTATATATGTTCAATAATCACTTTTTAGAAAGAAAATATAAAATAAAATGCTTTGCAAATGAAAAGTTTTTAAAATATCATTAATTGAATATTAAAAATAGCAAATAATTTTTGTTTGAAGAATATATTTGAGCAAATATACTTGCATAAATTTAAATTTTCCAAACTAAGCACTGAGGATCCAGGCTATAAACAGTCTATTTCTGAATCTGCCACAGTTTTTAGCACCAGCAGGTAAAAGGCTGGTTCCCACTTCCTCTGAGTTTTTGTGAACAACTGTGACTTCAACTATCATGACTGGCCTTGTTGAAAATAGATTTAATAAAAAATTAGTTCCTGCAAGTGAGTATATTCCCTATGTATATTTCTATTTTAATCTCATTTACAATGCTTCTGTGTAAACGAGTGAACAATACAGCAAGTAAATGAAATTGTCAATTCATGTAGTAATAAGCAGGAGGATGAGAACAAAATTAAATGAGTAACAACAAATACTCACAAGATGTTATATATGTTGAGTAGGTAATCCAGGATTTCTGGGAAAGATGCAGTATTTTAAGTGAAGACAAAATCAGTTGGCATATTTCTCAAAATGACTAAGACTTTGACAGCAATCCTGCTTTATAACTAGTACCTCTGCTCTGTTTTCTGATATATCTAAGAACATGAGGATGCTGTTGGCACTAGAAAATCTCCTGGGAGAACACCTGTGGGCATTCAAAAATAGCCACTTCCCAGCACGAATTAAATAAAAATAATTGGCTCGACGTAGACAGTGACCAGAACCCTAAGTATTGGTTCTGTTCTTGAGACTTCTATGTCTCAAGACATACTCATCTATTTGACCATTAAAAAGATGATGAAGATCATGGCAATGTAGCTGAGAGGAATTACTGAAACCCTAATAAAGGCCGGACATGATAGTAGGACAAGAGAAAAGCAAAAGGAAATAGAGAGAAGACATAGAGTCAAAGAACATTTATAAGCCCATCTACAGGAATGTACATATGTTAATTTATTTATATAATGATAGAGAAAGAACTCTCTTAATGGAAGTACACTTTGTTCTAATAAGCCTATATTCTGTGATGCTCATCTTCCTGACAGGATTCCATAAGGCATAATAAATAAATGAATAAATATGTGAAGAAAGCTGGTGATGCCCGGATAACACAAGATATATAGCATCAGGGGTCTTCAAGGCTAGAAGTTAAACAAGTGGTCATCTATTCAGAATACAACAAAGTGCGGAAGAAGCACAGCAACCTGTTCCATCATCATGTGTCAATGGGACCAGGTATCAGACATCAAAGACCCAGAACAAAAAAAATCATGTCCATGTGAATGAGAAGGAATACAAAGTGGAGACTCAAAGTCCATCTGTAGACATTTGGGCATCCCCTTACAGAAGGGTCACAAGAAAGAGTCAAGTTTGTCAAGATGCAGTATAGTACCAAAGAAACATATACAATTTTAGTTATGTAATGCTTCCTCACCCCCACCCCCACTTTCATAACCCAAATTCTACCTTACAAATCAGCATAGGTATATATAAGAGCTGGAAGCACAGGGGATCCAGTACAGATAAAGACCTCATACCAATAATGAGAATAGCTGAACCAGGAGAGTAGGAGAATGTGGGAGGAGAAAGATCTACATTTAATTTCCTCCCATGGTGTTGGACAAAGAAAAGTGGGTAAAGTGAGCCAGCTATCAGTGGAAGACATAAGAAAAAAATGATAGACAATCAAGGGTTCATGACGGAGGGAGGGGTGGGGTGGGGTGGGGGATGAACTGATATCAAGGGTTCAAGTAGAAAGAAAATATTTTGATGATGGCAACAAGTGCACAAATGTGCTTGACAAAATGGATGGATCTATGAATTGTGATAAGAGCTGTTAGAGACCCCACTAAAGTGATTTTTTAATATGGTTAGGATTGAGAAAGTAATTTAAACATACACAAACATTTCAGTTTCTGAAGGTATTCTCCTCTTTGCTAGTTTCCTACTCAACGGTCACAGCTCCTGGGTCAGGGTGGAGTCTATCTAGAGTGACAACCGCCAGGATGCTGGGCTTTCTGTAGAAAGCACCGGAAAGAGGAGTGTAGTTTCCAGAGCTAATCGCGTCGGTTCTACCAGTGCCTCTTCTGTCCCCAGCACAGATGAGAAGGACAGCGTTTACCACCAGGAGTCTTACTAGGAATCCTACAAAGACCGACGGGGGCGTGCACACACCTACACCGAGCAGAAGAGGTAGGATACCATCAAGAGAGGCTACGATGATCTTCCGACCATCGTCTCATCTGTCAGCAGCAGGACTTCTCCATCAGTTCCCCCAAACTCAGCAAAACTATCTCCCTACAGAAGATCATTGACTACATATAGTTCCTGCACAAGAAGAAAGAGCAGGAGAAGGAAGTGTGCACACTACGCAAGGACGTCACTGCCCGAAAGACCGTGAAAGTGAACTATGAGCAGATCATGAAGGCGCACCAGAACAACCCCCATGAGGGAGATGACCAAGTTTATGACTAGGTCAAGTTCAACGTATTTCAGGCCATCATGGACTCCCTGTTTCGGTCTTTCAATGCCTCCATCTCTGTGTCCAGCTTCCAGAAACTGTCTGTCTGTGTCTTCCGCTGGATTGAGGGCCATTGTTAGCCTCAGACCCTGAGAGAGATCATGGTTGGCGTCTATTGACCTGTCCTTGGACAGCAGCAGAAGAGCTCCCAAGAAGCCAAGTCTCCCTCTGTGGGACCTCAGTGCAGTGTCCCATTCACAAGCAACTGATTCCCGTTTAATGGCTCCCACTTGTAGCCTGGGCAGTGTTTCAAAAGCCTCCAGTTAATTTATTATTCACCGTGAAACGCAAATCTATCTCAATGTCCCCATGCTCCCTCACAGAAGTCCTCGGGCTGGGTGTCCTGTGTGAATACCCTGACTTTCTTCAAGCCTCCAATCTCTGCTTAGAGCTAAATGTTTGGAAACTGCAAACAAAATCAGTTTTTTTACTATGTCATTTATATCTTGTGTGATTTTTTGTGTTTTAAAAATACACGATAACAGAGGGAAAAGTCAAGGATTCTATTGTTGATTTTGTCCATAGTTGTATTTGTTAAGTGCTTTGAAGTCAGTTCTGAGGCATAGTTACCTTAAGAATGAGAGAAAAATATACTGCCTGGTCCTTAATCAACCTCGTATGCTGTAGTCCATTGTAGTAGGCACAGTGTCAATCCACCTCCTGGAGAAACAGTCTCTCTACTTGTCCTTACATGATACCTTTCACCAGTCACTGGACTCCTGACAATATATCCAAAGTATGTAAGATGAAGTCTTGTCATCCTTGTCTGAAATTAGCATTTTGGCATTCCTTCTTCCAATACAGATCTAGTGGATCCTTTAGCAGCTCAAGGACTTTCAAATTTTTCTCCAGCACCACAATTTAAATTCATTGATTCTTTTTCTTTTTCTTTTTTTTTTTTTTACTAACAGATGACTTTATTGGGGGCTTTTACAACTTTTTTTTTTTTGGCATCACTGCCCTCCAGTGGGAGTGGGAGGCCCAGCCTTGCTCTTGGAGAGCTGCTGCTGGATTTGAACCACCAAGTAAGTGGCCCACAGTCCTGCACTCAACCACTATGCCACTGGGGCTCATCCCCTTACAGTGCTTATTACAACCCATATATCAATTGTTTCAGGCATTTTTGTATATATACTGCTATCATTCTTCTTTAGATATTTACTTTGTGTTTTTTAAGCTTCCTAGTTTTTTACTATTTATTTTTTTATTGTTGGGGCTCATGCAACTCATCACAATCCATACACATGTCTACTGCATGTCAAACACATTTGTACATCTATTTCCCTCATCATTCGAAAATCATTTGCTTTATATTTGTCATTGACATCCGCTCTTTATTCTTTCTCCTTCCTCTCTTCTCCCCTCTCCCTCATGAACCCTAGAAAATTTATAAATTATTATTACATTGCCATCTCTTACACTGTCTAGTGTCTCCCCTTACCCATTTTCCCATTGTCAATACCCCTAGGGAGAGGCTGTATGTAGAGCCTTATCATTGGTGCCACCTTTTTACCTAACCTTCACTCCAACTTCCCGGTATCTCCACTCTCATCACTGATCCTAAAAGAATCATCTGTCTTGGATTCCCTGAGTCTGGTTCCTATCTGTACCAGTGTACATCCTTTAGTCTAGCTGGATTTGTAAGGTAGAATTCAGATCATAAATAGTGGGTAGGAGGAAAAATTGAAGATCCAGAGGAAAACTGTATGCTTCATCATTGTTAAACTGCACTCTGACTGATCCATCTCCTCCTTGTGACCCCTCTGCAAGGAAGATGCCGATTACTTACAGGTGGGCTTTGGGCCCTCAGCCTGTACTCCCCCTCATTTACAAGAAAATAATTTTTAGTTCACTGATGCCTGATACCTGATCCATTCAACACACCATGATCACACAGGCAGGTGTCCTTTTTCCATGTGGGCTTTGTTGTTTCTGAGCCAGATGGCTGCTTGTTTACCTTCAGGCCTTAAGACCCCAGATCTATATCTTTTGATATATGAGCACCATCAGCTTTCTTTAGCACATTTGATTATGCACACATTTTTCTTCAGCGATCCTGTGTGAAGGTGGGCACACAATGATATGATTTTATGATTTTTGATGCTTGATTCCCGATCCCTTTGACACCTTGTGGTCACACAGACTGGTGTGCTTCTTTCATGAGACCTTTGTTGCTTCTGAGCTAGAGGACTGCTTGTTTACTTTCAAGCCTTTATGAACCCAGATGCTAAATATTTTGATTACCAGGCATAACCATAGCTTTTTTTGGCCACATTTTCTTATATGCATTTGTCTTCAGCAATCCTGTTGGGAAGGTGAGCACCGTGGATTCCCAATTTAATAGAACAAAGAGTTCTTGCATTGAGGAAGTACTTGAGTGGAGGTCCAATGTCCATCTGCTGCCCAATACTGAATCTATAAACATATGGACATGGGTCTATTTCCCCACTATCATATATAAATGTAATTACTTATGTGCAGACCTGTATTAGATCTCTATAAATGCCCTTTTGCCTTCTACTTCCTTCCTTTCTTTCTTTTACTTCCCTCCTGACACAATCCCTTTTTATTCACTCTCCAACTTTAACATGTAAATGAACCAGTGGAAAATGCCATCAGTTGGGTCATGTGCACCCCAGTTCTCAAAAGGTCATCCTTGTTTTCAATATTCTAATAATGTCTCGGGTAGCAGTTTTGGGCAATCATAAACAACTTTTGATCACATTGCCGCTTCTATGAACATGAAGTGTGGGTTGAGTAAAGGAAAAATTCCTCAACTACTTCAAAATTCTCTCCATTTATCATGATCATATTTTCTTTTGTTCCAGCTATAATGACTTTGGTCTTATTACATAATGAATTGTCATACATAGTGGGAGAAATTATTTATAACATACAAACATAACTAATATAATGAGTAAAATGAGTATCACTGACAACACTGAGATGTTAAAGACACAGAGCAATAGCAGCTCTGTATTTTGGAGGAAATAAATACTTCATTATTTAGTTTTGTGAAAAGTTTGATAGCATTAAGGTCAGTATATTTTTTATCTAGCAAGTAATCATAGATCCAAGTATTTATCTAATTAATTTAAAGACACCACATAGCGACATAAAAAAAACTTTCAGATATTTATGTAAGCTTTATTCAATTTTTCATTGTCCTAAAGTCCATTGTTACTTCATAGCTTTATTCATTTGTGCCCCAAATGGATGCACTCAAGATCTTTTTCAAAAGATCAATAGAGGAAGAAAATGAGGGAATTTATGTCATGCATCGTTATTTAGTAATAATTAAGATGGAGTGTGAATCCACAAACAATAAACTGAGTGCCCATTACAAAGTGAAAGGAACCAGAAAGTCTGCATGTTGAATGATCCTCACTGTAGGACAAGGTAGTAAAGAGTAAAAGAGAAGAAAGAATGAAAATAACAATGAATTCCCAGAAATGAGATGAGAAGGCAAGAAAGATAATGTATGAAACATTTTAGTTCAATGAAACTAATCTCTTTTATAATGTGGTTATTGTAGTGGTGGATACATGACTTTATGCATTTCCCAGTCCCCTAGGTCTAAGAAGTATTGAGCCAAAATTTCAGAGTGACATTAGTCTATAAATATTTTTCAGTAATGGTTTATATATTATAACAAATGTACCACATTAATTGCAAGTTATTAATCATGGGAGAAGCTGTTCATGTGAAAAGGTTTGAAAGAAAGACTCTCATTACCATTTGTGCAATTTTTAAATAAATCTAAACTTTTTCTAAAATTTAAAGTCACTCTATATATTTTCATCTCTGTTCTATATTTTGGAAAATGGCCAAATTTAGTCTTAATATATTTTGTAAAGTTTTCTTTTGAGTGGATTTTTAATCCTGCCATAATATTCCACCTAGAGTGCTGGAAAGATCATTTTCCCCATTCTTTTAGTGCGTTCCAGATTGTTGTTGACATTCATTTTTAGTTTCACATATATATCTCTAAATTGCTAGTGAAACAGTATTGTTTTTATAGTATTGTTTTGATCTCGTGCAACCTCTATCTCATAAAATGACCACTCTGTAGTTAGAGAATCACCATGAAAAATACTTTGCTTCTTATTTATAAGAAGTAAAAAGCAGCCCACAGACTTGGTGGTTCAAATCCAGCAGCAGCTCTCCAGGAGCAAGGCTGGGTAGCTCCCACGACAGCCAGAGAGCAGCGAGGCAAAAAAAAAAAAAGTAAAAAGCCTAAATCAAACAAGAAAAAGCATCTCACATATTTGGATATTTTGATAGACTATTGTTGTAGATTTCATGTCTTGAGATGGCCTGTGTAAATATATATCATCTCGTTCTTTAAAACAATGTGGCATTATTAATCCCTATAGATCCTCCTTATCCCTCAAACCCAAATTTGTTGCTACTGGCTTAAAAAGAGGAGGAGAGAAAGTAAAATTGAAATAGAATCAGAACCTTAGTAATAATTTCATCTCAAACAAACAAACAACAGACAAATGAGCAAATAAGGAAAAAGTAACAAACACAAGACCATACAAATCAAAGTGTAAGATTTTCTCTCAAACATATTTTATAAAGTAACAGAAGCTAATCTAAAATATGACATATTGAATGACTAGTATGTTAGAGATCTCTGGAGATTAGAGTCAAGGATGAGCCTGGTAGCAAATGTGCAATACAAGGAATTTGGGACGATGGGGTTACTGCACTGCTATGTATCTAACTGGTGAATGTGCTTAAATCACACAAGTGATCTGCAAAAAGTCATAAAATTATGCACGTTATAAAGGTGAAATTTTTTGTTGGTTTCCATCATCATTTTCTTTTTTTTGGGGGGGGGGGGCATCACTGACCTCTGGTGGGACTGGGAGGTCCAGCCTTGCTGCTGCTGGATTTGAACCATCAAGCCAATGGGTCGCAGTCCCATCATCCTTTTCTAAACACTTACTTTGCATTTGAGTTCTTGGTATCAGGTCCTCGGTTTCCCCCACCCCCCGTACCCTCCTTGCTTCCCATCCTGTGACCACTTGGTAGATTATAAATTATTATTATTATTTTCATATTTTATACAAATGGTTATCTCCTTTCACCCATTCTTCTGTTGTTCATCTCCCTGTGGGCTAGGGGTTATGAATTCGTCATTGCCATGAGTTCTCCATTCCTCCCCTTCTCCCTGCCCCGTCTGTCCTTGAGGGGTTATCTGACCAAGGTTCTTTGATGTGAGTTGTTATCTGTACCAGTGTACATATTTTTGATTTGGGTTATCCTCTAGTCAGAACTGAAGGACAGGTTTAGGGTCATGTTAATGGAAGTGTCAATGAACCAAAGGAATATCATGTAATTCATTGGTGATTTATTGCACCCTGGTTGACTCATCCTTTCCCTGTGACCCTTGTGTGAGGATATATCCAATTTCTACCTTAGAGATGTGCGTCTGTACTCTGGTCCCGCTCATTCATAATCAAATGATTGTTTTGTTTAATTTTCTTTTGTGCCTTCTGATGATAGTGTGTTCTGATGGGTAATCAGGTTTCCTGATCCTGCACACTTCGTGAACTCACAGGCTGTTGTGGGCTTGTTGTTTCTCTGCTAGAAGACCGCTTGTTTAACATCAAATCTTCAATGCCCCAGACATTATATAGTTTGATAACCTGGCATCACAAAATTTCTTTATCACTTTTGCTTATACACCCATTTTGTCTTCATCAATCCAGGAGGGAGTGTGAGCCTCACAGAAGGCAAGGTTGGTAGACAAGAGTTCTTGTATTAAGGGAGTGGTTGAGCAGAGGCCCCAATCCATCCACATCCTCAATGTGATGCCATTGAAATATACGTGCAAGGGCCAATGCTTCCATTTTTATGATTTAATATATTTACATATGTGCACACTATGTTTTTAAGTCTCTATAGAGACATATTTTCAGGAAATACCAGTCCATGGAGAAGGTCTTCATATCTGGTAGAGAAGAAGGACAGCTAAAAGAGGAGGGCACTCTGTGGATGGATGGATACAGTGGCAGCCTCGGTAGGATCAGTTCTAGGCATTATTGTCAGGATGGCACAGGGCTGTGCAGTGTTTCATTCTGTTGTGCACAGGGTCACAATGGACTGGAGCTGATTTGATGGCACCAAATCATAACAACACAAGTAAGAAACTATTTGACCTTACAGAAAAACAATGTTTCTAATAAAATGGTTTATAATATAAATTTCTTTTGAAACTGATGAGAAGGATAGAAAGGCACAATTAATTTTTCTAAACAACAGCATGGCAGACTTGTAAGCTCTTAATATATAGTCAGGTTTTAGGTGCCATCTTGCTCATTTTTATTGTTGCTTTACTTATAAGATGAGGAGTACTTTTGGTTCACATCACTAACTCTTCAGTTTCTAAATAGCAAGCAAACATACAAACAATGTTAGCTGTTCCGCTGTATAAAATCTAGCATTCTGCTCCAATAAAGTTTATAGATATGAACATTTTACAGATGTGAAAATATTCTGGGACATTTCTACATTTTCACAAGAGGTCAGAGCCAAAATGGACTCCATGGCACCTGTAAGCCATAACCCATGCCAAATTGTATGTATTAGGATATAATGAAGTCAGACAAAGCTAATATGGCTTATCTGTTATTAAATTACATAGATATTCATGACCATCAAGTTTATTCTGTTTCAGAGGGGGAGTCCAAGTTTGTGACATTTGCAGGAGCAGATTACCAAGTTCCTTCCTTTTATGGAGTGATTGAAAGTTTAGAACATGGCTTTTTAATTATTGATCGAGCAGACAAATGCAGTTATCAAGGTTCTCTTTACTTCTATATTTAAAAGGTAATATGGGAAATAGCACAGGATACAAATTCATAGAAGTGAAGACATAGGTGTCAGGAAATGTGTATATTTTATAGGGTAAAACAACATCAAGTGTGTGCTATTATTTTACTGCAAGTGCATAGATACAAGTACTGTTAATTACAATCCAAGCAACAATTAGGGAGTGAAGAGAACATTAGCTGTGAACCATTGTCAGCTCCTGCAATTCTGGTAAGAATGTGTTGAAATAATTATACTCTTCATGAAAGAAATGAAGATTCTTCTAATAACTCACGATATAGCCTCCTTTATCTGCTTCTTTCTAAGACTGCAGATGATAGGATTCAAGAAAGGAGGAATTATAGTATAGAACACAGAAATGATCATGTCCTGTATCTGAGGGGAGTTGGAAGCTGGCTTCAGATTCACAGCAGCACCAGAATTGAGGAAAACTATGACAATGAGGATGTATGGGATACAGGTGGAAAAGGCCTTTGTTCATTCTCCTCTGGTTGAAAACTTGGGCACAGTAGAAAATATGTGAATATAAGACATGGTGATGAAAGAAAGGCAGCCACCACCTACTATTACTGTAGAGGCAAAAATTTAATTTAATTGGTCAAGGTATCAGAGCAGAAGAGCTTCAGCAGCGAGGGGATATCACAAAAAAAAATGATGAACCACATTAGAATGACAGAAGGACAGATGGAATGTGTTCTCAGTGTGCACACCTGCATAGACCAGACAACTGAGCACAGAGGCCAGTGTCATTTGGACACAGACACGTGGGGTCATGATCACGTGGTAGCGGAGGGGCTGGCAGATGGCCACATAGCGGTGAAGGGCCATGATGGTGAGCAGCAGCAACTCTGCATAAGCACATGAAAATATGAGGAAAATCTGAGCTGCACATCCAACCAAGGAAATCACCCTGTCTTTTAGCAGGAAGATGACACATGCCTTGGGTACAGTCACAGAAATGTAACACATGTCCCAGACAGACAGATTCAGGAGAAAGAAATACATGGGGGTGTGAAGTCTTTGGTCAACAGTGATTGCTGTGACAATGAGAAGATTTCCTGTGAGAGTTGCCAAGTACATTAGTAAAAATAACGTTGTGTGCAAGACCCTGAACTCTCAACATCAGAAGAGTGGAAATTCATTCACTATTATAGAGTTAGGCATTTTAGCATAATATCTTTAATTTTAGAGACACATTATAAAATTCCTAGAATATAAAAAAACAAGAAGCAAATGAGGAAATACAATGTAACTTTCTGCATTGATCCCCCATTATCTATTATATTTCCTATATCTAGCATTTCTAAGTATAACATACTATAATGGCAAGTTAAACTCTTGTCACATTTTCTATGTACAAGTTATTTCTGAGTGGCATCAAGAGAAGTTGTGCTTAGGTTTTCCTTTCTAGACTGAGGCTTATGTAACACTGGGAGTCAAAGATCTTAAGTTTCCCCAACAGATTTATTGCATTCATATTGGTAGTTTCTATTTATGTTTGTTATTATTGGAAAAAATTAGTATATAATTAACTAATGACAAAAGTAAAACTCACAGAGACAGTGAACAGGCTACATATTTGTCAGAATAGCTAAATGTTTTATGAGTAGTTTTATTTCACTTTCTCCCTATTGGGGAAAGATTATTAATTTTATCTCCATTTACTACTTCCATTTTCCCCATATATTTTTGAATTTGGAAAGTCCACTGCAGAATTATCCTTTCTTATAACATTTTTCAATCTGCAATATATATTTGTTCATATTATAAAACTACGTAAGTATGGTTTTATTAGGCATCTCATTTTCTTTCTCTACATTTTGTAAAATATTTTACAAAATTTTAAATGTTACTTCTATGCCTTATTTAATCTACACACTATAGTTAACCAATAGAATCATTATCAGGTTTCATTTATTTAAGCTATCATATATAATTTTCATTATTCACATATTCTACAATATAATTCTCAGTGTAATTATGCAACTTAGAAAACTGTATACAAAACTTTCATTTAACTAACTGTACAATGAAAAGAATAAATTAGTCTATTAATCACTGCCCCACAGTCAAGACCCTATACAACAGTATAGAACTTCATCTGAGACTGTACCACTTTGTGGAAATAGAAAGTCCCCCTTTCACCCCTGGAGCATCTGCTGGTTTTGAACTGCTAACCTTTTGGGTCACAATGCAATATGCACTTAGTTCTACATCCATTCTTGTTGCTAAGTACAATTGGATTGATTGTGATCCAGAGAGACCCTGAGCACAGCAGAACAGAATATGCCCTGCTCCCACGCCATCCTCACAGCCGAGCTCTTGCCCACTTTTGCAGCTACAGGGAAGCAAATCAATAGTACTGACTGAATTCTAATAAGCAAAACAAAAAGTAAATATAAATCATGGCCCTCTGCATTTTCCATTGTGATTATTTGCTTTTTACATGAATGTGGCAATATAAAATATCCTGAAATGATCTGAGTAGAATTTGAAAAGTTAAAAATATGTAATTCTTTGGCTTCATATTTGAAGGTGGATAGATCTATGAGGCATTGGAGAATTTTCGTAGAATACTAGAAAATTACATGATTCTCTCATCTCTCATATGTAAAATTAAACTACTCTTTGTCTTCTATAGAACAACTGATAGGATTCTCTTTCAAATCCCCCAAATTGTAAGATAAATTTTGTTCATTGATGGATTTTTTATTTACCCATATATCCTTTAACCTACTTATAATGTCCTCTAATTTCCAAAATATTATGAGACTAATTACATTAAGATAATAATCTGGAAGCAGTCTTGTTTCAATCTCTGTAAATATAATTATGAGCAAAGGCTTACATATTCAATAGTATGATATCAGTAAGTACTATAACTAGAATTTAAGTAAAAGGAACTGTATATATAAAATTTATATGTAAGTCATCTATCTCTGTAGAAAGAAAATATAAAATTGAATGTTCGGTGAATGAAAAGTGTTTTTAAATATAATTAGTTAAATATTAAAAATAGCAAGTAATTTTTGTTCAAAGAAAATGTATTTGAGTAAATATATTAGTATAAATTCAAACTATCCAAACTAAACTCTGAGGATGTTGACAAATGCCTATTTCTGAATCTTCCAGAGTTTCTAACATCAACAGGTAAAACGCTGTTTCACACTCCCTGTGTTTTTATTTTTATTTTATTAATTTATTTTTTAAGCATCATTGCCCTCTTGTGGTGGAGTAGGAGCCCAGCCTTTGCTCCTGTGGAGCTGGAATTGAACCTCCATCCCAATGGGCTGCAGTCCCGTGCACAACCACTATGCCACCGGGGCTCAGCGAGTTTTTATTAACAACTGTGAATTGTACTATCACGAGTGAGGTTGTTGAAAATGGACTTAATAAAAAATTAGTTCATGTGTGTAAGTATATTGCCTCTCTATATATTTTATTTTAATCTTATTTTACTTGATCCTTTGTAAAACAGTGAACTATACAACAAGTAAATGAAGTCATCAATTCATGTAGTAACAATGAGGAGATGAGAACAAAATTAAATTAATAACAACAAATACTTACAAAATGTTATTATATATGTTGGATAGGTAATCCAGGATTTCTGGTAAGATGCAGTATTTTAAGTGAAGACAAAATCAGTAGGCATAGTTCTCAAAATGACCGAGATTCTGACAGCAATTCTGCTTTATAACTACTACCTCTGCTTTCAGATATATCTGAGAACACGATGATGCTGTTGGCACTAAAAGAACTCCTGGGAGTACACCCTGGACATTCAAAAATAGCCACTTCCCAGCAGGAATTTCGAAAAAGAAATAATTGGCTCTACATGGATAATGAACAGGATCCTAAGTATGGGTCATTTTCTTCATAATTTCATGTCTTAATACATATCAATATACTTGATCATTTAAAAAATGATGAATATCATGGCAATGTGGCTGAGAGGGTTTACTGACTCCTAGTGACGTCTGAACATAGTGGGACAAAAGGAAAGTAAAAGGAAATACAGGAAAGAATTAGGTGTGAAGGGACACTTATGGGCCTAAATGCAAGAATGTATATATGCAAATATGTTTATACATAATAATTGGGAATGGAGATCTATGTACGCATATTCATATGTTAAGCATTAAGTTAGAAGATAGGTATTGGGCCTCTACTCAAATACTCTCTCAATGCAAGGACACTTTGTTTTAATAACCCGCCATTCTGGAATACTCACTTCCCTGACAGAATTCCTGAGGATAAAATGTGTGCATAAGCAGATGTGGTGATGTAAGCTGATGGTGTCTGCATATCACAAGATATATCATCAGGGGTCTTAAATGCTTGAAGGTAAACAAGTGGCCACACGCTAAGAAGGCAACAGAGTCCACATGGAAGAAGTACACCAGCCTGTGCGATCATGAGTTATGGATGGGATCGGGTATCAGGAATCAAAGGCATATCAAATCAAAAGATCACATCAATGTAACTGAGGACAAGTACAGAATGGGGACACAACATTCATCTGTAGAAAGTTGGACATCTTATAGAAGGGTCACAAGGAAGAGACTGTCGGGGTGCTATATAGGACCAATGAAATATACAACTTTAGTTCTTTAATGCTTTCTTTGTACTCCTCTCATGACCCCAATTCTACCTTACAATTCAGGCTCATTATATATAAGAGTTGGAAGCACAGAGGATCCAGGACAGATAAACTTCTTAGAACATAAAATTGTGATTAGCCATACCAAGAGGGTAGGAAAACATGAGGAGAGGAAGGGGAAAGCAATCAGAACGATCAACCTATAATCCCTTCCCATCAGGACAGACAACAGAAAAATAGGTAAAGGGAGTCACCAGTCAATTTAAGACACAAAATATAAAAAAATGACACAAAAATATAGCATAATTTATCAAGGATTTATGAGGTAGGAGGGTATAAACTGATATCAAGAGTTCAAGTAGAAAGAAAATATTAGGAAAAATGGTAATGGTAACCTATGTACAAATGTCCTTGACGCAACATATGTATAAGTTGTTATTAGAGTGAGATGAGCATCCAATAAAATGATAAAAATGGTTAAGATTGAGACACAGTTTTTAACTTACCTAAGAATCTCCACAGATGTCAATATCTCATTTATTTCTAGAGTGATTTTTTGCACATTGAAAGTACGTAATCAGAGAGGGACAAGTCACAGAACCTATTGTTGATTTGTTTCCACAGTTGTTAAACGCGTTAGGTGCTGGGAAGTCAGATCTGAGCCATTGTGACTTTAGGCAAGCAGAGAAATATGCTGCCTCGTTCTATCCTCGACCTCCTGTCCCGGCCCGCAGGACATTCACACGTGGATCTCTGATCCGGAGCCTGGAAGACGAAGATGGGCAGGGGACGCAAAGAATGGAGGCAAGACAGGATTCTGATCAAGCCTCGTTTATTGGGGAGAAACTCAGGGTAGATATAGCTATAGAAGCCGGAAGAGGGAGGTACTTATGCAAATACAGTTATAAGGGAAACAAGCAATAGTATTACAACACATACGACCCGATAATATGCAAATACAGCGAATGGGGGGAACAGCCAAAAGCATTACAACACATGTGAGTTGATAATACGCACATACAGTGAATGGGGGGAACAACCAATAGTAAGTGAACTAGTTGACTGCAACCAATTAGGGGCAGAGGTCCAAAAAAGGTAAAAAAAGGCGTGCAAAAGGGGCCGTAGTCCTCAACTTGGGCCGGTATGCTAATGAGAGTACAGAAGAAGGGTAGAAAACAAGGTCCATATTAACCAATGATGATAGAGGTCAGTGACAGCGTCAGCATCCAGAAGCTGGCTTTCGCCAGAGCAAGATGACTTTTGCTAAAAACCCTGGGGCGGAAGGAATTGTTTGCAGAGCAAACAATAGCCTTTGAATCCGGCTCTCCACATGTCCCCCTTTTTTGTATTAATAGGAGTAGGCGGGAAAAAACCAATTAGCTGATGCGGGAACTGTGCCTGTCTTAGGTTGGCCTGCGCGCAGGCTGTCCTTACCCGTCATTGGTCCTGGGAATGCCGATGTTCGCGCAAACCCAGGCCTGTCTTAGGTTGGTACAGCTGCCGTTAGCTCTTACCCGTCATTGGCTAGCCAGCTCAGCACGCACGCGAGAGGTTGGTGGACACAGTGTGCCTGGAAGGACCATCACTGTCTTGCATTTCCAACCTGTGATAATGCACCTGAATTGGTTTCGCCTGCATGGATTCTATTTGCTGCTTGATGAAGGCCATAAGCTTGTTGAAAAGAACTGAGCCCAGAGAAATCACAACTAGGAAGGCCACGAGCAGGGAAATGATTGGAAGCAGTGCAGAAAATAATGGGGAACTCCACCAAGCACTGGTCTCAGTCTTTTGTCGACGGGATTGTAACAGTTCATTGCTGATTTTGTTCAGTTCTCAGACGCGATCTTCTACTACTCCGGATTCGTTGATGTAGTAACAGCACTCTTCATTTAGGAACAGACAAGTGCCTCCTCTGTCAGCGGTGAGAAGGTCTAAGGCTCGTCTGTTCTGTAGGGCCACTTGTGCCACTGACGTAATCTGGCGTTGCAGAGACGCAAATGACTCAGATGACGAGTCTATGGCCAATTGGAAACTCAAGGATAGGTCATTGTTGGAAATGACCGAATGTGCCAAAGCTCCGCCACTGAGTCCAATCGCTACTGCTGAAGAGGCCAAAGAAAGACCTACTAATACAGGAAGAAATACTGCTCTTTTATAGCCAGTAAAATGAAATTGTTGAACAATGCCCACAAACTCCCCCTTGGTATAAACAGTAAGCTGAGGTACTAATGTAACAGGTAAACAGAATAGATTAGACATTGAATTATTTAGTTTCTTATCCAAGGTACCATTGCACCAGAAGAAAAATCCATTAGGCGCACATAAAGGTTGAAAAGGTGGGGAAGTTATATTACAAAATTGAGAAGATGCATTAAAATAACAAAAGGGAACTTGAGTGCTGTTGGGAAGCAAAAACAAGGGAACTTGTGGGCTAGGTGTAAAAGGTGGACATTTAGAAAAATTAAACTGGGAGTTGTTGGCCTGAAAAACAGGTACAGCTGCTAGAGGTGCTTTCCCTAGAGCAGCGCACATAAAATAATTTTTTTCTTTTTTTTCCTTTTTTTCTATCTTTTTTTTTTCTTTGAGGAGACAACACTTTAATTCGCATGGTGACCCTGAGGCATGACAGGGATTGAGCACAACTGGACATCAGAGGCTAGGTTGGTCTGGTCTGGATGTGGATGTGGAGGTGGCTGGGACCAGCCTTCAGGAGCCGTCGTCTGCCCAGGTGACCTCATAGTCTGGATACCTGGCCTTGATTTTCTCTGTGGGGATGGAGTGCTGGGCGCGCCCGTATCCCATGGAATAACCGTACACGTGGATCTTCTTGTCCTGGCTCTGGTGGGAGATGCGCCCGCCGCCTCGGCACTCACAGTCGAAGCCCCGTTTCTGTATCTCCCCTGAAACCTTGTCGTAGATGTCCACATGGTACTCGGCTCACTTATAGCCGCGCACGATCTCTTTGCTCTCCGCGGTTTGGGTTTTGAGTAACGCCCACTTTATGGCATGGCACATTAGTAAAATTTTCACTAAGAAAAAATCTCCAGGCTGTTGGGGAGGTGATTTTATTGTTTGGCTCTACATGGGTAGCATTAATGGTCCACAAAAAACAAAGCGAGGTTGCAAAAAAGACAAAATTTCGCACAATCATGATTAAAACTTATTCTGGGCACCAATTAAAACTAATTAAAACTTTAGAGCCAAATACAGCGCAAGGCTAGCAAAAAATAGCAATAAAAAAGAAAAAGAACAATAAGGAAGCTTCGTTGCCAGACAGTCCAGTCTTCAGGAATAATTGCCGCCAATACTATGACCGAAATTAGGGGGGTGGTGCCCAGCAATATAAGGTTAAAATGGTTGCCGCATTGATCACTCCACTGCATCTGCAAGACAAAAGAATAAAGGCTTCCTCAGGAGGAGTTTTCCTTCCTGGACGGTAACTTGTTATCAATCTGTCTTACCAGTCGTTCTGGTAGTCATCTAGCAGCATTATGTCGTTGAGAGAATACACAAACAGATCCTCTCCCCCAAACAAGCACAGGATCTGGTCCATGCCAGGCATTGTCAATGGGGTCTTTCCATTTGACCATAGCAAAGTGATTTTGCGTACCACTGTGCCAAAAGTGGTCTGCAGCTGACTTGCCGTCTTTGTCCAACATGAGAAAGTTTTTTACAAAAAGCACATGACACAATATATTGCGCGGTGTGTTTTTGTTAGAACACCAATCAGTGCCCTTGGATTTGGAAATCATGGTTTTTATGGAAAGATGAGCTCTTTCTGCCATACCCTGACCTTGCGGATTGTATGGAATTCCAGTTATGTGCTGTATTTGTAATGTAGCACAGAACCTTTGAAAGGCCTTGGCAGTATAACCTGGACCATTGTTTTAGGTTTGCTTAGGCTTGCCCAATATGGAAAAGCAGTGCAAGTGATGGGCTATAACATGCTTGGTGGCCTCTCCCGACAGTAGAGAGGCAAGTATAAATCCACTGAAGGTA
This sequence comes from Nesogale talazaci, assembly GCA_004026705.1. Taxonomy (NCBI): domain Eukaryota; kingdom Metazoa; phylum Chordata; class Mammalia; order Afrosoricida; family Tenrecidae; genus Nesogale; species Nesogale talazaci. The sequence continues at coordinate 4,241 of PVJH01018076.1, read as the reverse complement.
TCAATGCAAACATGGATGTACTTTAAAGTACCAAATTCTGAATGATGAGTGACGTCCATCTGCCAGAGCAGGTTGGGTGCAAGCCCCTTAGGATTAACTCCTAAATGAGGCACAGGAAGGTGGGTAATACAATTGTTACAATTTTTGACAATATGTCTGGCTTGTTCCCTAGTGATTTGAAACATAAGCCTTAAAGTATGAGCATTAAGGTGATATAAATTGTGGGCCTCTTGCGCTAAGGACACCTTATTGGTTACAGTAGCTGCTGCAATGGCGATCATTTGGGTGGCTGAGTCAGCTATCCTGTTTCCTTCCACAAGGGGTCCTCGTAGGTCTGAATGTGCTCTGATGTGGCTCAAGTAAAAAGGGGCGGTTCTTTGTAGTATAAGTTTTTGACATGTGGCAAACAAGGTTGCTGCAGCAGAAACAGGCTTAATTTGGGCAACAGTCTAATAAGGGTATCAAGTTGGCCAAATAAGCACTATCGGTAAATATATTTAAAGGTATTTGAGGAGCTTGGGAAAAAACTTCAATTAAAGCTTGCAATTCCACCAATTGTGCCGAGGTATGATTGGTAATAACTCTGAAGGTTTGGTTATTGATGACATAGGCAGCGGTGCCATTTGAAGAGCCATCAGTAAAGACCAGATGAGCATTACTTAAGGGTTGTGACCTGGTTATTTTAGGAAACACTACAGAGTGCAATTTACAAAATTGAACAAGCTTGTTAGGGGGGGGTAATGGTTGTCTAGGGTTCCTAAAAATAAAGCACAGGCAATAGTCCACTCGTCTGAGTTTTGAAACAGCCACGTAAGTTGTCCTTGGGTGTAAGGTTGTACAATAATAGCAGGATCAATGCCAAAATATTTTCGGCTATTTGTTCTGCCCCAAATAATTAAATCAGCAACGGTCTCATAATAAGATTTAAGGGCTTTTCTTGGTGACGAAGGCAAATGTAACCACATAATGGGGTTGTTCTGCCAAAATAACCCTGCAGGCGTGATTCGTGTATTGAATATTATGAGTTGCAAGGGTAAAGAGTAATTAATTTGTGTTACAAACTGTTGGGCTATTGCTGTTTCTACTATTTGTAGTGCTTGTAACGCTTGAGGCGTAAGGCTGCGGGGTGACGTGGGTTGAGGGTTACCCTTTAAAATATCAAAAAGAGGCTTTAGGTCTCCAGTGGTTAACTTCAAATAGGGACACAGCCAAATGATGTCACCCAACAGTTTTTGAAAATCATTTAAGGTTTTTAATTGCTCAGTACGAATGGAGGCCTGCCGATTAACAATCTTGTTAGGGTGACGTTCAAAGCCTAAATATGTGTAAGGTTCCTGCAGCTGGACTTTTTCAGGTGCAATACAAAGGCCAGCCTTACTAAGGCAATCACATAGTTGTTTAAAACAGGAAAGCACTTGTGTGCTGTCTGGCCTGCAAGGAGTATGTCATCCATATAATGGATGATATATAATTGAGGCCAAGCAGTTCTAACTGGCTGTAAAACGTGGGAAACAAATTTTTGGCAAAGATATGGAGAATTGGCCATTCCCTGTGGGAGAAAGTTCCATTGAAAACGCTTCATAGGTTCTTTAAAGTTGGTAGATGGAACACTGAAGGCAAATCATTTTTGATCAGGAGGGGCCAGTGGAGTAGTAAAGAAGCCATCTTTTAAATCAATAATTGCTTTATAGCATCCAGTAGGAATAGCGACCAGAGTGGGCAGGCCTGGCTGTAAAGATCCCATTACTACCATAGTGGCATTTACTGCTCGTAAGTCCTGAAGTAATCTCCATTTTCCAGATTTCTTTTTAATAACAAAAATGGGAGTGTTCCAAGGAGAATTGCTTTCCGAAATGTGTCCAGCATTTAACTGTTCCTGCACTAACTGCTGAACTGCATATAACTTTTCTGATGTTAGCGGCCATTGATCCACCCAGACAGGCGCGTCTGATTTCCAGACTATAGGATCAGCATGGGGTGCAGGTAAGTCAATGGCCACGACTAAAAATTTCCAAGGCCCCTTGTGCCTTGATGAGCCTTTAGATTAATAGGTTTAGTAATGCCAGTATTAAGTTTTCCCAACCCTGTACCAGGGAAGAAGCCCTGTGATAGCATTTGAGCAGTAACAGTAGAATTAGGACTATACATGATGACCTGCATTTGTGACAATAGGTCACGGCCCCACAAATTAAACGGTAAATGGGGCAACACAAATGGTTTAACAATTCCAGATTTCCCTTCCTCATCCTTCCCGGAGATGTATTTGGAACTTTGTATTTGGAACTATTTGGAACATTCCCTGTAAGTTGGTAAAGATTTCTGAAGTGGGCCATGATTTAGGCCAGTGCTGTTCAGCGATAATGGTAATGTCAGCTCCAGTGTCTATAAGCCCTTGAAAAGGTTTTTCATCCAACCAAAGTGTGAGGGACAGTTTTTGATCAGTGATGGAGCCTACCCAAAAAGCTGATTTATTAGAGTCCGAATGGAGAGTAGTGGGAATTAAAATTAAATGGGCAATAATCTGATCAGTATTTAATGTAACTATTCCTTTGGTTGATTTTGCCAAGACTTGAACCACACCAGCAAATGTTTCATCAATAAGACCCGGGGAAACTTGTAGTGAGGGAACATTGCTGCTAGCAATTCTGACCACAAGCCCAACAGTGGAAGGAGGGAGAGGCCCCATAAAGTTAGTGGCAACAGTTTGAGAGCCCGCCTCCTCAGTTAATACTGTGTGGGTGGCGAGACAGAGGTCCAATCAGGGGGAGCGAGATTTTGGCTGTTCAGAGGATGGGAGGGAGTTGCCGTGCTGCTGGCTGGGACAAAATTGACTGCCTCCAAGATTTGTCACGCGGCCTGAGGCTGGCTCCTCATCCCATTTCCCAAACGGGTGGTGGAGGGAAAATTATTATTTGCTTGTAAAAAATTATTATTCCCGGGGACGTTTCTACATTCCTTAGACCAATGATATCCACGCTTACAGCGGGGACAGGGGCTACAAGGTTTATGCTGCTGGCTTGGCGGGGCAAAAGGAGCCCCACTGATGTTATTTTTAAAGCATTGTCGAGCGAAATGTCCTGGCTGACCACATTTAAAACATTGCTTAGGGGATTGCTGGGTATTGACCAAAAATTGCTGCATCATTTGACCGCCAATGGCTGCCGCAACAGCCACCTCCCGTTGTTGGGAGAAGTTAATATCTGCACAAAGCCGAATATACCTATTGAGATCCACACTAGTGCGGTGAGGTTGAATGGCATTCTGACAGGGCAGCTTGGCATTTTCAAAAGCAAGCTGTTTAATAAAATTGGCATTGGCTGTTGAAAGTCCAAAAAGCCGCCCTGCCGCGGTGCTAAGACGCGCTACAAAATCCGTAAAAGGTTCCTCAGGTCTTTGTTTAAATGTTAGTAAGGGCGATGCTAGGGTCGCCTTTGGAAGGGATTTTTCTCCAAGCCTTAAGGGCAGCGTCTTTAATTTGAGCAAAAAATCCCGCTGCAAAAACAGATTGCCGTTCCTTAGATGTAAAAATGCCTTCACCAACTAACATATCACTGCCCCAGGGGGTATCAGTTCCGACATTAAACTCAGCCGTTTCCTTACAAAATTCAAAATACTCAGATTTCCATAACAAATAATCCCCTGCAGAAAGGATGGATCGCGCCAGGGTTTTCTAATCATCTGGAGTTAACCACCTTTCACAAACATTTTCAAGCAAACTTAAAGTAAAGGGAGCATTTGCTCCATATGCTGCGGCCGCCTTCTTTAGCAACCTTAGTTGATTAAAGGAGAAATTGTCATGGTGTCGCACAGGCTGCTCACTTCCCTCGAGTTTGTATTCCGAAACGGGAAAGGCTAAAGCGCGACGATGTTGGCTTAAGGTCGGAGGAACTCGCCGAGGACTGACCTTCACCACTCTGGGCTGCAAATATGACTATTGTTATTTCCCCGAGGCTCAAACCACGGTGGAGAGTTGCTGACATTAAAGTTCTCTAAATACTTTGAAAAGCCGTCGCCAGTTTGACTTTCTGCCCAGGGGGAAAAGCCGGTGCTATTTTAAATTTCTGCCCACGCCGAAAAGCTGCTGCTATTTTGAATTTCTGCTCGCGCCAGGAAGCCGCCGCCATTTCGAATTTCTGGTGCTGAGGGATACACGGGAAACGTGGTCGAGTAAGAAGGAGGGTCGCGATCATGATCACGAGCGGCTTGTTCCTCCAAATCGTCCCAGTTCACCTCACTTGGAT
>PVJH01018075.1:0-46158 GCA_004026705.1 Nesogale talazaci | reverse complement strand
CCCCCCCCCCCCAGTGCATTGACCTGCCCACATTAAGGCTGCCATAGCAACCGACACAGCCCAGTCTTTTGACTCTCTTTTTTTTCTGCAGGAGCCATGATGGCTGGCACAGTGGTTACCCATTGGGCCAGGTTCCCCACGGCCAGCAGTCCAAAACCAGCAGCAGCTGCATCAAAGAAAGACTGGGTTTCCCACCCCCATGAAGTAGCAATCTCTGAAGCCCATGGGGGGCTCTATGAGTTAGTGTGGACTAGAAGGATGTGAGGCTTTTCTCTGCACAGGCACGCCTTTTCACTTCCCCTTTCTCCTCGTCGTGTTCTTTCTTCTTAAATCTTGTTCACGCTGTGTGTGTGTGTGTGTGTGTGTGTGTGTGTGTGTGCGTATTATTTGTATTTGCTCCTCTGGTCTGAATATTTGTATTTGCTTGCATTTCTTTCCAGTGCCATACATGATCTCTGTCTGCTCTTTGTCTATTTTTCTCTCCTGAAACACATTTCCACGAAACCTATGAATAATTCTGATTATGCTTCTTAAATACATTTTCTTAATACTTTTACAAATGTTTCCCTCTCCAATGTCCATTTATTACTATCATTACTTTTATTCTCTGTATTCTCCTCTCCCCAACCACTTCCCCCACTGACCATCTCGCTCCTCTTTTCTCCGTTTCACAAGAGAGGCCTTGGGACTCCAGCTCGGCTGCATCACTATACAGAGACAAGAACCCCTGCACCAAGATGTCAAGGAAACAGCGGTCAAGACAGCCACATTTTTTCAATCAAGGGGGAAAAAAATCAAAACAAAGTGAAAACCAATGGCGTATTATGAAAAAGAAGCCCTGTAACGACCAGAAAAAGAATTCAGACGAATAATGTTTGGATCCCTTAAAGAGACGAGGGTAGCCAAGGTAAGAGCATTGTTTATATCACCATAGGAGGGGGAGAGAGGGAATGAGACTTCAACTTGGTGGTACCAAAATGCACCATCAAGGAGCAGCAAACCATCAGAGAGCCTGCAGAACTGGCCCAATCCCAACTACATGCCCCCCCCCCCAATTTCCACCACCAGAATAATGCACGCTAGAGACAGCCCTGCAGCTACAGCTCAGGGAGAGGGGCCCTTCTGATCAGCGCACACAGGAGCAAATGAAGAGGGAAAGAGAGAGAGTGCAGCACATCCTGGCTCACCCAGCCCCGGAGACGATATTTCTACTGGAAGCAGCCAATGTACAGAGAGGACCACAGGGCCAGTCCCACTATGACATATGGCATCCCTCACTGGCCCCTAGACCTACAGGGGACAACACTAGAGACACGGTGTGGGAATTGTGCCTGATTTGACCCCACCACACCAGGGTGAAACTCTAGGGGCGTGCAACCGAGCAGCACAGGAACAAAGCACTAAAGTGCCCCAGGAATACCAATGAAAATAGACTTTGGGGCCAGGCATGGGAGGGACCCCATCGTTCTCAACTGGAAAAAACTCTTAAAGGTCAACAAGCAGAGTTAGAACTATTTATAGGCTTTTCTCCTTTTGCTGTTGTTGTTATCGTTTTGGTTTTTTGGTTTTCTTTTGTTGTTATATTTTGCTCCGTCTTATTTTTGTGCTTATGATTGTCTCTCTAGATAAGAGAGACAATCCAGGGGATTGGGATCACTGGTTTTGGGGGCACACAGGAGAGGGGGAGGGGGGAATGGAAGGGAGTGCCAACAAACCCAGGGACAAGGGAACAGCAAGTGATGTAAAGGTGACAGGGAGGAGGACGTAGGATGCCTGGCGGGGCTTGATCAAGGGTCAGTCAAGAGATGATGCTGCATAGCACCAGCGAGACACTCAACTTTCTTCTAGTTCTTTGGTTCCAAGGTAACATGATCTCAGGGAGGCCAGCAAATAGGAAGGTGAAGGCAGAGAGACGGGAGGGACCCGAGGGAGCCTCCCTTTGAGAAGTCCACGTCCACCAGAGGCGGCATCAGGCTGTGACCTGATTGACAGGTCATATGGGAAGGGAAGGGATATATTGGAATGAGGACGACAGGTAAATAAAATACCGCATCCGTCGTGTCAAGCACATTTGTCCTTTTGTTGCCATCATCATTCTCAAAACCTTTGCTTGCTACTTGAGCCCCTGACATCAGCTCCCCTTTTCATGCCCCCTCCTGCACGAACCCTTGATGTGTTATAGATTATTATTTTCATATCTTACATTGTCCTCTGTCACCCCTCACCCACTTTTCCATTATTCATCCCCATGGAAGGGGGCTCTAGGTTGAACCTTATGATGGATCTATCCTTTCTCCGCGCCCCTCCCTCCACCTTCCTTTTTCCCTCCTGGTATCCCTACTCTCAACATTGGTCCTGAGGGGTTTATCTGTCCAGGATTCCCTGTGTTTCCAGCTCTTATATGTACCAGTGTACATCCTCTGATCTAGCCAGGTTTGTAAGAAAAAATTAGGATCATGATAGTGGGGGGAAGGGACAGAATGCATTAAATAACTAGAGGAAAGTTGTTTGTTTTGTTGGTACTGTACTGCACCCTGACTGGCTCATCTCCTTCCTGTCACCCTTCTGTAAGGGGATAATCCGTTGCTTACAGATAGGTTTTGGGTCTCCACTCCGCACTCCCCCCTCATCACATTGATAGGATTTTTGGTTCTTTGAGACTGGATCCCACTGACACCTCGTGATCACAGAGGCCGGTGTGCTTCTTCAAGGTGGATTTTGCTGCTTCTCAGCTAGTTGGCTGTTTGTTTATCTTTAAGCCTTTAAGACCCCAGATACTATATCTGGACCTGATCGACTGCAACCTGACTCACTCGCCTCCTGCCTCTGATCCTTCTCTAAGGGGATATCCAGCTGCCTACAGATGGGCTTAGGGTCCTTGTTCTCTACTCCCATACACTTTTATATGGCTTCATGTTGACATAAAATGGTGTAACTGCCATGGTGCTGAAGAAAAAAATCCAAACTGCACTGACTGCATTACCAAAAACAAAGCTCCAGGAATTGATGGATTATCAATTGAAATGTTTCAGAAAACTGATGTGAGAAACTTTGGAAGACAGCCACTTAGCCAATTGACTGGAAGAGATCCATGGTTTTGTTCATTTCAAAGAAATGCTTCAGTAAAGTGCTCAAACTACAGAATAATCTCACTGATATTTCACCCCAGCAAAATTTTACTTAGATCATGTAACAGTGATTGCAACAGCACATTGACAGGGAACTGCCAGAAGTTCAGGGCGGATTCAGAAGAGGATGTGGAACAAAGGATTTCACTGCTGATGTCAGATGAATCTTAGCTCAAAGCAAAGAATACCAGAAAGCTGTTTCCTTGTGTTTCATTGACTCTGCAAAGCATTCGACTGTGAGGACTATAATAGACTGTGGATGACCTTGAGAAGCATGGAACTCTGGAACACTTCATTGTGCTTACTCAGAAGTTGCACCAGGACCCAGAGGCAGTTGTGCACACAGAAAAAGGGACTGCTTTGTGGATTAAAATCAGGAAAGGTGTGTGTCAGGGTTGGATCCTCTCCCATCCTTTTCAATCTATAGGTGGAGCGATCATCAGAGAAACTGCATTCTATGAAGAGTGTTGCATCAGGACTGGAAAAGGGCTCGTTAGCAACCTACAGTATGCAAATGGCACCATCTTGCTCGCTGAAAGTGAAGAGGAATGAAAGCACTTGGTGTTGTAGATCAAGGATCTTGTAGCCTTTGCTATGGGTTGTAATTCAATGCAACGAAGACCAAGATTCTCACAACTGGACCAATAAGTAACAGGGTGATAAATAGAGAAAAGGTTGAAGGTGTCAAGGATTTTGTCTTCCTTGGATCCATTGACTGTGAAGAGCAACAGTGAAGAGATAAAAAGACACGAGGGGAATCTGTTGCACAAGACATCGTTAGAGTCTTGAAGAACAAGGATGGTATTCTGAGGAGTAAGGTGTGCTCAACCCAAGCCATGGTATGTTCCACTGCCTCATATGCTATGAAAGTTGGCCATTGAGTAAGGAAGACCAAAGAAGGATCGATGCATTGGAATTGCGGTGCTAGAGAAGAATATTGGAAGTACCGTGGACAAACCAATCTGTAGTGGAAGAAATAAGGCCAGACTGCTCCTTAGGGGGCAGGATGACGAGAATTTGTCTTACATATTTGGGACATGTTGTCTAGAGAACCCAGTCCCTGGAAAAGGACATCGTGTTTGGTAAAGTGGGGGGGGGGGTGGTGAAAAAGAGAAAGACCTTTGAGAAGATGGATTGACCCAGGGCGGCATCTGTGGGCTCAGGCATAGGAACAGTTGTGAGGACAGCACAGGACTGGGCTGTGTTTCCTTTTGTCCCGCAGAGGGCAGCTATGGGTTGGAATCAACTCAATGACATCTCACAGCAACAACAACAACACAACACAGGGATAAAGCCTGCTGTGAATTCCCTCTGACCACAGTGGAGGAATGTGAGCAACCTTGCTCTCAGATGAAGATCATTGTAAAGTTGACTATGGCGGATGCGGTTAAGTTAAAATGTAACAGTTCATCATTTGAGCTCCCCTTTGACCCTTTTTTATGTTGTTTCTATTTTTAATATTTTCTGCTTTCTTTTGAGCTTTTCCTACCTGGTTTGGCCATTGATATTGCATTTTCTTGTCTGTTTGCTTGCTTCCTGATTTTGCTCTGTATGGGTTTCCTGCTGTATATTAAATGCAGGAGAGGTGAATCTATAGAGATGGCAACTGCATGAATAATTACCTAGTGGGATGGGCAATGGAGGTTGGGAGGAAATGGAGAACTAATAACAACGAGTATAAGAAGACAATGTCGGGCTGAGCCCCGGTGGCACAGTGGTTGTGCATAGCGGCCCACTGGGTTGGAGGTTCAAATCCAGCAGCAAGGCCGGGCCTCCTACTCCCACCACCAGAGGGCAGTGATGCCCCCGCCCCCCAAAAAAGAAGACAATGTCATGAAAGAAATTGTCGTGATGATTACATAACTCCTAACATCCACTCTAAGCTTCTCTGCAGGCTCCACTGTTCCACTGTGCTCTGACGTAGCCCCTGCTGCCCAGAAAACTGGAAGGGTTCAACCCAGAGCTGGCGGAGGTGTTTGTGAAGGAGCAAGGTGCAGAGGAGCTGCTGAGAACCCTTGAGATCCCTGACGGATCCTGGGCCACCGCCCCTCTCCAGAGCAGCAGCTGCATTCATTCCCTCCTTCCCCCACAGTCTGGCTAGCTGGCCAGCTCCCCCTCTGGGCCCCTGGCATCTCCCCAGCTGTCTGGAGCATGGGGGGAGGGGGAGGGGAGGGGGATGGTAGTCGAGGAGTTGGTCTCTATCCCCAATAACAAAGCCAGGTAGCTAGCTTAGGGACAGGTGGGTGGTCCTTCCCATGCCTAGACAGGGGCCCCTAGAGGAGTTTGGAAAGAAATCAAGCAACCATTAGACATCTATGGAAACCCCAAACTGAGCATGCTAGTACTCAATTCACTGAGCCAGGTGGGAAGTACACCTGGGCAGTCCAAACTCGGCCCAGGCTCATGACATCACCCAGGTGAGCTAAACTCAGTCAATGGGGTCAACCAATACCATCAACCACGCCTCCCCAGCCAGAGGCTTGAAGTATCCTGGCTGTGGGAAGGCCTGGACTCTCCCTTACCCTGTTCCTGATAGAAGCAAGTCGGAGGGTGAGGGTCTCCCTCCCCTACATGGGTGCCCATGAACTCGCTGCAGACCTACTCAGGGCCCCCAACCTCTCTTGCCCCCTCACCCTCTTGCCCCTTGCACCTTTGATCGCTCAGTCCCTGGGATTTCCTTCCCCGTTGCACACGTGTGGATGTTCTTTCCCATGTGGTTGTTCGCGCCCAGTTGTGAACCCCTTTGAGAATGTAAAACCTGAAACTTGTCCTGTCCACCTGGATTACAAAACAGGTTTCAACATGAATGCTTTCAGTGTTGCAAGCAAAGTCCGGAGGTATTCCCCCCTCCAGAAACCTAACACCTCCTCTCCAGGCCACCAGGCCTTCTGAAAGAGGGCAGCCCATCTCCAGTGCCCTTGGCCCAACCCCTGCTGCATCTTCAAACAGGAACCCCCAAAGGCTGTGAGAGAATGCCGGTTTTTGAAGAGGTCTCTTCCCCAGGACTTGACCTGACCTTCTCTACTCCCTCTCTTGATGAGAACAAAGTCCATTTCAACCCAGCCGTTTGGGCCTTCTGTTCTGTCAGCCTGATGAAGCCCTCTTCCCCAGACTAGGCTTCGCCTTCTACAATTGCCCCTCAAGCCCAGGGTCTCCCCCTCTCCCAAGCAGCCCCAGACCCCAGACCCAGAGGCCTCTCCTCTGCTCTTCCAGGCTTGGCCGCGCAGCCGGCTCACAGATGATGCCTTGCTTTTCCAGAGGGGTCTGAGCCCCCTGCCCCGTCCCCACTGTACCAGGGAGACTAGTGCCGTGGTGGCCGGCTCTCCTGGCCCCTGAGGTAGAGGGTGGAGCAGCCCTGCCCTTGTCCGCCTCGGAGCATTTTCATTCATTGTGTCAAAGCCCTGGGTCCTAACGTGAGCGACCCTGTCTTCTCCACCAGCAGCCGGCAAGCTCCCACCTCCCACCTGAGTCCCTGCCACCACCTTCCCTTGGCGGACACGCCACCCAGAGGCTTGGGGCCCCCCCATTCCGGAGTGTGAATCTACAGGACTTATCCTGGAGCAAGCTGCCTGTGACGGAAGGAGAAGGGAGGGCCCACATCCCCTTCCCCCAGCCCCTTCATACAGAAGGAGAGACCCAAGCCAGAAGCTAGAGACGTCCTCAGCCCCACCCCGGTGGCTCCCTCTCATTGGCAGACTGAGCAGAGCAGCCCTAAGGGCCCTGACACTCGACCAACACACCGGCTGGTGGAACGGGACACCCCAGAGTTTTCCAAGAAGCATTTTCATCTCACTTTCATCTTGACAAAAGGTTGTCTTAAGCAGCAGGCCGGCCTGCCCAGTGCCAGGTGGGAGTGTGGTGGGCAGAGATGGAGAAGTGGAGTTCCTCAGGGTGGCAAGTGGCTAGGTCTGGGTAGGTTTAGGAAAAGATGTCTATCTTTCTTGTATTGGTGTAGAAACTATTTTCTCCCAAGGACACTATTTTTGCAGCTGTTTGAAGTTTGTACAGCTTCCATGTTGCAGAGCTTACACGACGATTGAAGAAGAATGTTAAATGTTCAGGTTTTCTTCTCCCATGTTTAGAGGTGGTTGTTTTTGGATTTTTTTGGCATCACTGCCCTCAGGTGGTGGGAGTAGGAGGCCCAGCCTTTGCTCCTGTGGAGCTGGAATTGAACCTCCATCCCAGTGGACTGCAGTCCTGCGCACAACCGGGGCTCAGCCCAAGAGGTGGTTGTTTTTGTTTGTTTTGTTTTTGCAGACCTTGGGCCAAGTAAATAAATCACATTCTCAGCCAAAAAAAAAAACAACTTCACGATGTTACTTAAAAAGGTTTCACAAAAATTTAAGTAGAGAAAGTGCTTGGAGAATGAAGTTTCATACAACACTAGATTTTATGAGGATGCTGTACTTTAAAATTAATGCAGCAACAACAGTGGGCATCTAGTCTGCATATCATAACTTTTATTAAAAACAGTACTAAAGAAATATCCTTCATCAATTTACCCTATATTCAATTTGCATTGTTATTTCTATTTTAATTGGCTTCACAATTTCTCTCCAATTTTTCTAAAGGAAATTTTAAAACTACAGAAAAATTGAAATAGTAGCATAGAAAACACTCAAATGCTCATTACCCATATGCAATATTTGTGAACATTTGGTCACATATGATAAAAAGTATACATACATCACATATAAAATAGATATGTATAAATGTATAAATACGTATATGAACATGCAAACATGTGTGTATACACACAAGGATAAGTCAAAAGGTATTGCTACGAAATCATAGAAACCTTTAATAAATAAGTATATCAAGATGTGAAGCTATTTTTAAACAATTTTTGATATATAATTCACATAACATCCAATTTAATAGTTTAATCACAGTAAAAAGACTTGTGCAATAATCATCACAGTTCATTTAGAACACTTTCTTCTTTCTTGTACTGAATCGTTATTAACTCCCTATTGCCCTCCCAATCTCTTCTTCCATACTCCTTAGGAACCATTAATTCAGTGGCTGTCTCTACAGATTTACCTAGTCTGAATTTCTTGTGCAGAAAAACATGCGACAGAAACCCAAAACCCAAGTGGACACAATTGTAAGTACATAGAGAGAAAAATTATGAATTTGTATAAAACAAACAAATACCCAGAAACTGCACCCCTAAACTCGCATAGCTGCTGTGTTAATCCGGGTAGACTAGAGAAAGAAATGCATAAACACACATATGTATATGAGGGACAGGTTTACATACAAGAAAAATAGAACATTGAGAAAACATCCCAACCCAGTCCAGTCCAAGTCCATAAGTCCAGTATTAGCCCATTTGTCCGATACCAATCCATAAATCCTCTTCAGACTCGAAGCACATATAGCGATGCCAGGACAATTACAGGCCTGCGGCTGCAGAGTCTTGTGTCTTCAATGGTGGTAGAAGCTTCTCAGCACTGGCCGGAGTCTCCAGGTGACTTTTCCAGCTTCAGAGATTTGGTTCCATCAGGGTAATGTGGCTTCTCTTCTGGGAGGTCTTGTGTCTTGTCAGCTGCGATGTCTCCCAAGGACTCAGCTGTAAGTCTTTCACACCCATGGAGGAAATATCGTGAGATTTCCCAGAATCCTCAGGAGAAAGCCACGCCCACACAGAGTTCTCATCGGCTATCTCCAGATTGACAGGCTAGACTCCACGCCGACACTCCCAATCCTGAAATTGACATGAGTATGTGACTCCCCAGCTGCTTCCTGGTGGAGAGCAGAGAGCTGCAGCAGGTTACCTGTTTTTTCTCAGGCCCCAGTGAGAGATATCCCTCTGCAAGGTGAAACCCCAGCTATTGAGCATGTTGCTGGCCTATGTGTGCCTTTTCCCCATGATACTTAGTCCAAGAGCTATTAAAGCACCAGTGTCTCCGTCCGACAGTCTTCTTCTTCATCATGCTCTCAAGGAGCAAATAAATCATCCACATACTGGAGGAGTAAGCCGTGCAGCTTGTCTTTGGGGAAGCGGGCCAAGTCTGATTTTCAGGCCTTTCCAAACAAGGTGGGAGAATTTTGTACCTCTGAGGTAAGCGGATCCAGGTCAGTTGGCTCTGAGCTCCAGAAGTGGGGCCCTCTTATTTAAAGGCAAGGATGGGCTGGCTGATGGGCTCTAATATTAGACAGAAAAAGGCACCTTTCAGGTCCAGACAGGTAAACCAGACCGTCTTTGGTAGAAGAAGACTCAGCAGTGCATATGGGTTCAGAACCATAGGGTGCAGGGTGACTGCAGCATTGTTGATGGCCTGTAGGTCTTGCATGGGGCCGTCCCCCACCCCCTGGCTTCCTCAGAGGTAGGAGGGGAGTGTTCCAGGCAAACTGGCTTTCTCAAAGTATCGCAGACCCTCCCTAAACATGTGCTCTTGAATTCCTATAGGGGCCTCTCTGGAGATAGAGTACTGTCTGACCTTGATGGGTTGAGCTCCTAGCTTAAGTTCAACCACAACTGGTGCCTGGTTGACTGCAAGTTCTGGGGTAAGTGCTCAGCCCAGATGTTTGGACAGGCAGTGAGGAGCCCTTCTGGGTTCTCGTGACTCGCAGGGTGGATAAAGTGTAGTCTCTACTCCTCCTCCCTGGGGACCATAGGGCCATGACCAGGTGCTTTCTGTCAGTCAGGAACATCTGAATGAAGCACTCTGGCACAAAGGGGATTCTTTTCTCCAGTTTGGACAGAAGAGTTCAACCCAGGGGCAGATAGGGAAACTTGTGGACTACTACATGCCCCTGCCCCATTCCCCACCCATACCAGTCAGGGCTTGACATAAGGCTTGTGTGGCAGTTTGCCCAGTAGCCCCAATGTGACTGACACTGTCTTTGCTGAGAGGGGCTACTGGAGTGCTGACTGAGAGTCATCTCCAGTGTCAACTAGGAAATTGACAGTCTGGAGGACTGTGACTGGCTTAGACAGATTCATGGACTTTTACCCTGAGACATGGGTATGTTGCAAATGGGTCATTTGATAGTGGGTGGTGTGGCCTACCCCTCTGGAGTCTGGAAGTCCTATTCAAGCCAGGTCCAGGACTGTGTGGGCTGCCCTTTGTGTGGGGTTGAAGGGACCCTGCGGGCAAGTGCTTGTAGGTACTTTTGTACCTCTAGGGATGTATCACCCTAGGGTGATGAGAAGCTGGGGACAGTGATTCCAGGCAGGGATGTGGGTCTGGATCAATGAATCAACTAACTCGACCATAACTTGGGGCTTCTCTGCATTGGGGGTGTAAGGGGAGGACTCTTTTTCCAGATGAGGAGGTCAGAAGTGCCAAAGGGCAGGTAATAAAACGTGGGCTATCCAGTGCCATCATACCAGTCAGTTTGCCCCGTCAGGGTGGCTGGGTTTCTCGGACCTGGAATTGTCCAGCAGGTTGAGGTGGATGGCTAGACTCTGTGGAAGAGCGAAGACAACTCTCCACCAGACTGGAAATGATCAGATTGGCCACAGCAGTGGGGTCAGTTCCCGGAGTTGACAGCAGGAGTGACAGGAGACCGAGGAGGGCTGCTTATCGTGGAGACTGGCGGCTGGAGCTGATAGAGGAGAACTGTAGTGTGGTGGGAAAGGCTCTTCCTCAGGTGCAATTTGGTAGACTTTCTGCCACACCTGGCTTTTCTTTTGAGCAACAAAAATATGACTCTGTCCCTTCCTAGTGCAACAATACCGAGCACATGGAAGTAAGAACAGACTACAGTTAGCCAATAATCTACATAGGAGAACTGATCAGGGTAACCAGGGTTCCCCATGACTACAATTCAAACTGCCTGGACTGTAAGGGGGTTGAACGTGCCCTCTGGGGACCAAACAAGTCCAAAGGATGGCCATTTGACCTGGCATAGCATTCAAAGTCATCCTGATTTTAGTTTTACACCACAATCCTATGGGATTTTATCAAGATTTTTTATCGTCTGACACCATGGGCTGGTGATTACCTATACTGTATGTGGAACCCTAAAACAGGGGCACAACAGAGGAAGGAAAGGAATGCCTCTGCAGGAGGCCACGCAGACTTCTGTCTGACCATGTCTCTCTCAAGGGCTTAGGTCCAGCCTGGCTAAGGAGAACCTGTGTTAGACAGGGTTCTCCACAGAAACAAAACCAGGACACTAATAATTTTGTATATATTTATATAGATGGAAAGATATTTAACAAGAAATAAACAGTAACTAATCTATAAAACAGTATGAATGGCTCAGTGCAGCTCACTTACATGAGACAGCTGATACACTGGTAGTTCTTCGAGTCTTGAGGGCTACTGAGTAGTGTTCTGGAGAGCAATTCAGACTATCTGGTTGTGGGCAGCAAACAGCAAGGTAGGTCACCAACAGTCAGCCAGATGACAGAGTCTGACAGTCCACAACTCAAGAGATGTATATTCCAGTAGCGTGGCGAAGCAGGGCTTGAAGGAACCTCAACTCACAGCGACATAGTCCACGGATTAGGTGTTCCACGGATAGTGTAGCTTAACGATTGAGGCACAGGACAAGCAAGGCAACCGGCTGGTCCGAAGATCCAAGAGCAAGAGAGAGAAAGGCAAGGCTCAGGGACCCATTTATATCTCCACCCTTCATTTAATCCCACATGTGTTCATTAGCTATGTTGTCACAACAAACCCACCTATCTTCATTGGCCATGCTGACACAACAAATCTACCTGTCACAGCACCCTTATAAATCCTGGGCCAGGTCAGCCTCCACAAGGGAGGTGAGTCTATTGTGATGTATGATGTGCCCGCAGTGTTACAAGTTAGGACCCAATCAGACCCCGTGGCTTGGAGTAAGTATCTTCATCGTGGAACTGCACAGACCAGACTGCCACAAGCAGCAGTGGGTTACACATGCATAATCACACAGGCACTCCGAGATTAAACTGTTTTCCCCACTTTGGGAGGTCCCTACCTGGATCCAGAAGTAATCCTGGCTGAGGGGTGATCAGTCCCTCCTTCCACTGGACGGGTCTGATGAAGGTGGTACAGGACCAAAGGGTTTTACCGTGTCCAGACAAACCAGGCCTCATCAAGATCACTACTGAGTCTGGTGGGTGAGAGGGGGACCATTGGCAGACTCAAAGGCAGGTCAGGGAATCTGCTCAAGTGGCAGTGGCCTCCTTCTCCTCCTCGAGCCCGGGTCTCTAGGTGCGACCCATTCACGTTTCCAAACCAGTGGCACAAGGGGCCATTGCAGTGGAGATTCTTGGCCAACTCACCAACATGCAGCAGCAAAGCCATGTCTTGAGAGAGACCCAATGACACTCTTATAAAGAACTTGAAATAGGGAAAATTTATTAGCCTATGACCCACAAGAACTAGCATTCCAGAAGATCTGGGACATGAAGGTCAAGTGGACATAGCTTTTGAACTTTATCTGCACAAATAAGGTCATAGAAGTGAGCACAGTCACAGAAGCAGAATAGGCAGGGATTTCTGGTGCAGATATGGTTGTTAGTAAGGGAGCCAGGGGGACCGGTGAATTCCAGGAATGAGAAAATACATGGCATTGTAGCAGTGCCACAGTTTCTTTTCCAAAAGTTAAAATTCCCTATTAGATTTTCCTTATAGACCCACCAATAATGCAAGAAAACAAGGACCTTCCTTCACAGCTAACAGAAATAGAAACCGTTCTCCTGGAGCTGGCATCCCGAATTCTGATGTCTTACCTCTTAAATGGTGAGAGAATACATTTTTGCTTGTTAAAGCAGTCCATTTGTGAAATTCTGTTTAGCAGCCCTTGATGACTGAAACATAGGTCGAGATGCTTCCCAAAATGGATCCAATGCTAGAATTAGTCAATCGTCTATGCAAAAAAAAGTTGATCATGATCAACTAACTGGGAAATATCCATATTTATGCTAATCTCAAGGAAGATGATCTGAAATTATCCAACCATATTATTGGCGTTATATGTAAAAGAGAAAGAGTTATGTTCGGTAGACAGAAAGGGCATTCAAGGGGATTGTCTTCCCCAGATGCCTACATAGGGCCACAACAAAGGGGCTCCAGAGAAATCAGGCAACCCTTAGACTCCTATGGAAAGATCCAGATTGAGCATGCCCAAACACAACCTCCCTAGAACCAGGTGGATGGTCCACCTGAGTACACCAGCTAGGCCAGCCATGTGACATCACCCAGGTGCACTCAGTCAATGAGTTCAGCCAGCACCTTCAACCATGCCTCCCCAGCTGGAGGTGGTTAAGAGTCTACACTAAGAAGGCCAAGTCTCTTTGACTCCTTGTTTTACGTCCCTCGTTGACACCTTTCTTGTTCAGGTGTGCTCTTGCAGGTCAGAGGGCAGGGGCACCCACACACCACCAGGGGTCTGATGCCTCAGCT
Source organism: Nesogale talazaci (assembly GCA_004026705.1). Taxonomy (NCBI): domain Eukaryota; kingdom Metazoa; phylum Chordata; class Mammalia; order Afrosoricida; family Tenrecidae; genus Nesogale; species Nesogale talazaci. The sequence continues at coordinate 32,678 of PVJH01018075.1, read as the reverse complement.
CCCTCTCAGGCTTCTCTCTCAGGGAGATCTTTTGGGAATTCCTGCTCTTGACCCCCAGAATATCCTGAAAAAACCTAAAGCTTCCTTTTTCCTCGTAAATGTCACTTGGATTTACAAAAGTGTTTCTGCTGCATAAGTTCTTTCAGTGCTATGGAGCAAGAACCGAGGCCTAATCCACTCCAGAAAACTAAAAAGAAAGGTTCTTTACTACCCTACAATAGATAGCAGCTGTCAAGGTGGAAGAGCCAAAGCCTGGTCAGTCTCCTGATGGTCCTCCTGCCAGGAGAACCTGAGCTGGGCAGTCATGGGTCAAATCCAGGTGAGTTACACTTGAAGCAGGTGAGGGGAAACATCGCTCCTTCTCCTCTGCATCTCAGGGCCTTCCTATAGTGTCGGATCCAATGACCACTTCCTACACACTTTAAGCATGATACACCCTCAAGGACTTTCAGATGGAAGGGAAACCAGGTGCTTGCAGAACAGCTGCTCCCAGCAATTTAGCCTTTTGGCATTCCTTCCTCTCCCCCTCAACATCACAGTTATTGAATACTGATGTAGTCATTCTCAAAAGATCATTAGATTTGTTCTGTGGCCCTAAGGCCTTTATCTGAAATTTCCTTTGGAAAGCATGAGTATATTGGTTAATAAAATGGGTATTTGGGACTAGTAGTTCTTCAAGAGAGTTGGGGTCTAGATTCGTATATTTCTGCAAGGCTTCAGTCAGTCAGTTCCTAAATGAAACTGGGTTTTCTTTTTCATATGGAGAGGCTTCATCTATCTTTGAATAATTAACTAGTTTGATCTGTATTTCTTTCATTCCTTCTTTTTTTAAAAAAAATTTCCCCCACATCACTGCCCTGGTGGGAGTAGGAAGTCCAGCCTTGCTCCTAGAGAGCTGTTGCTGGATTTGAACCGTCAACCCTGTGGGCCGCAGTCCCGCACACAACCACTGTGCCACCAGGGCTCACACTTTCATTCCTTCTAACAGGCCTTCTGCATATTATCTCTAACTACTCTTTATCCATTTCAAGTCTGTCCTGGCTGGTAATTCCACCTGGATCATTATCAAGGACTGGGTGAGTTCCATGGACTAGCTGTGGGCTGGTTACTCACAGATTATCAGCCCAATGATGAGTAACATCAAGGATTCTGCACTTCTCCTCCCAGCAGCACCTAAGGAAGGACCATCCAGTCTTTCCGAGTCCTGTCAAAGATGGTAACAAATTCCAGAACTGATCAATATACCAATCAGGATCACTGGAGAAGCTCCCTAGCTTATCTTTGCAGGTTTTTAGATTTTCTTGACTAAAGGGAATGTGTCAACCCCATTATTTCAGGTAATGTTCTGCAAAGGGCATAGTTCAGAGTACAGGGGGCTATTCCCAAGAGCCACATGTGAAATGGAATCCTCATACAAAGCTCCTAGGTTATTAGAAGAGGGCCCAGAGTAAGGTACTGGGGCCATTGGGGTGGACAGATCTCCAGGTACTTTCAACAGGTTTGTAACAGCCTCTATCACAATCCTGGGAGGAGAGTTTGGCTGGAATTCCAACTTAGGGGAAACTTCTAGACCAATTAGAAATGCACCTCCTCATGGTCCCTTAGCAACATAAAGGCTTGAACATAGGGGACCTGTGACCACTTCCCTTCTCTTCTACAAAAAAGAGCCAATTGGAGGATAGTTTTAAAGTTTAGGGTTTCCCCTTCTGACCACAGTTTCCCATCACCCAGTATATACTGAAGCCAAGCAGGATTACAAAAGAATACAAAGCGTTCGCTTTCTGAGAAAAAGCAAGCTTCAAGTGAAGCTTCTTCCAGTTTTTAAGGAGACACTACAGAAGAATAATCTGTGAATCAGGCCATGACTAGTTCTGGCCTACGAAGTTAAATCTAAGGAAGAGTACAGAGGAAGCGGGAATTCCTACGAAGACAACTGTCTCACGGTTACCTCCAGGATATCAGAGGTTATGCCAAAACATATGTGTATTCCTGACTCTGGGGCATCCATTCACAGTTACTACCCATAAGGAAGCCCAGAATAGCTACTCTGAGCTTTCTTGATTTTCAAATCACAAGACCTAACTTATTCGACTAAGTCCAAGAACAACATAGAAAAACAAATACACAAATAAGGAAATACCTTATGGGCTTTCCCACATTCACCTGACAGGAGATCTTTAATCCTGGACGAGCCCCCAAATAGCACAGTCTCATCTTTCTAGTTGGCAGATGAGTTGCAGCAATATCTTGACCGAAAATTGATAGAAATTCAAGTCAGACTTGAAGATGTGGAATTGATAGACACTCGCTTTTAGATAAGGGCTGGCCTGAGGCTCTCCAACTCACCTGCTGTCTGGAAAGTTGCCGTTAAGACCAGGGAAACAGCACCTCAAAAAAGAGACTCTTGAATACAATGACACACTTAAAACATTTTACTGAGCAGAAAACAGAAGTGGAAGTACACTTGAAAGGGCTCAAGCAGATCTTTCCTCTCTGAGAAATTTAAAAAAAAGGAAAATAGACACCAACTTCAAGCAGATCTGGGGGTATTTATAGTTACATTCTCACATAGGGGAAGACACAATTATCAGTTTATTGTGTGGTTATGTTCTTTTGATAAGCGTGAGTGTAATGAGTGACAGAATTGCCTGACCTTGTTTTCTTCTGGTAAGCTTGAGCGTGACAGGTGATGGAATTGTCTGGGCTTGTCCAGACTTGTCCCCCACTGCAACTCAAGGAACTATCAGCCTTGTTTTCTTCCATGCTAGTCTAACAGAATTTTAGGTTCTAAAGCTACCTAACAGAATGAAGGATAGCATGGTGGCTTAGATGGATCTTGGTTGAAAGGAAAGCATGACAGAAAGAAGTTTACCTACGTTTAATGACTATGAAAAGATATCTGACTGTGTAGATCATAACAAGTTATGAGTGATATTGTAAACAATGGGAATTCCAGAACACTTAACTTTGTTCTTATAGACCCTGTTTTAGCCAAAGAGGCTGTTGTTAGAATAAAAAGGGGAATATTGTGTGATTTCAAATCAGGAAAAGATGTGTGTCAGGGTTGTATTTTTCTATCATATTTATTGAATCTGTCTGCTGAGCAAGTAAGCCAAGAAGCTGAACTATATGAAGAAGAATGCAGTCTCAGAATTAGAAGAAGAGCCATTATTTTTAATAGTTTTATTGGCATATAATTAATATACCATACAATTCAATTTTTTTTCAATTCAGTTGTTTTTTTCAATATCAAAAAAGTTGTACAATCATTACCACATTAATTTTAGAGCATTTTCTTTTTAAACTTACTGTTATTAACTCTCCATTTCACCCCAATCTCTCCTGTCATCACTCCCCCCGCCCCAAGAAACGTTGAATCCAGTTACTGTCCAGTTACCTATCTTAGATTTCACATACAGAAAAACATACTGAAACAACCACAATAACAAAGTAAAATGGAGAAAGATCTCAACTGAAAAGAAAGACATTTTCTCCTTCAGGCCTTGATATAAGCTCCTCTTTTTTCCCTTCCCTCCGCTCTTCTCTCACCCCCCTATATCCTTGATCAATTATATATTATGTTATTTCATATCTTACACTGTCCTTTTTCTTCCTTCACCCACATTTCTGTTAATTGTTCCCTTCATGTGTGGGTGGGTTGGGTGACTACATATCTAATCGTGTGATGTGTTCACTTTTTCTCACCTTGCCCCCTCCCTGACCATCACCCTACCCTCATGAAATCATTGCTCTCATTACTGTTCCTGAGGGGGTTATCTTTTCTGAATTCCCGGTGTTGAGAGTGCTTATCTGTACCAAGGTGTTTTCTCCAGTCTATCCAGATTTGAAATTTGAAACTGGATCATGGTAGTGGGGAGAAGGAAGATTTTGGGAACTACATGAATAATGTATGATTCATCAGTGCTATATATACTACACCTTGTTTGAATCATCCCTTCCTTATATCACATCTGTGGTATACCAATTACCTACTGATGGGCTTTGGATCTCCACTCCAACACCCCCTCCCTATTCACATCACTATAGGTGTTTTTTTGGATCTTTTTGATACCTGCTGCCTGATCCTGCCAACACCTTATGATCACACAGGTTGGTGTGCCTGTACCATGTGGGTTTTGTTGATTCTCAGCTGCATGGTTGCTTGTTTCACTTCAAGTCTTTAAGACCCCAAATGCAATCGTAAAGGCTTGAAGGTAAACAAACAGCCATCTAGCTCAGAAGCAACAAAGCCCACAAGGAAGAAGCACACCAGCCTGTGTGACATGAGGGGTTGAAAGGATTAGGTATCAGGCATCAAAGAACAAAAAAAATCATATCAATGTGTGCCTACCTTCCTGATATGATTGCTGAAGACAAATGTGTACATAAGCAAGTGTGGTGAAGAAAGCTGATGGTGCCCGGCAATCAAAAGATACAGTGTCTGGGGTCTTAAAGGCTTGAAGGTAAACGAGCGGTCAAATAGCTTACAAACAACAAAGCCCACTTGGAAGAATCACACCATCCTGTGTGATCACAATGTGTTGAAGGGATCAGGTATCAGGTTTAAAGAACTAAAAATTATATCACTGTCAATGAGAGGTGGTACCGAATGGGGACCTAAAGCCTATCTGTAGGTAATGGAACATGCTCTTACAGAAGGGTTGTGAGGAGGAAATGAGTCAGTCAGGGTACAGTGTAGCAATGATGAAACATACCACTCTCCTCTAGTTCTTCAATGCTTCTTCCCCTCCACTATCATGATCCCAATTCTACCTTACAAATCCAGCTAGACCAGAGCATGTACACTGGTACAGATAGAAACCGGAAACATAGGGAATCCAGAACAGATGATCCCTTCAGGACCAGTGGTGATAGTAGTGATACTAGGAGGGTGGAGGGAAGGTGGGGTAGAACGGAGGAACTAATTATAAGGTTCTACATATAACCTCTTTCCTGGGATATGGACAACAGTTAAGCGGGTGAAGGGAGATATCAGTCAGGTTACTATATGACAAAATAATAGTTTATAAATTATCAAGGGTTCACGAGGGAGGAAGAGTGAAGATAGAGGGGAAAATGAGGAGCTGGTTTCAAGGACTTAAGTAGAAAACAAATGTTTTGAGAATGATGATGGCAACAAATGAAACAATTGTGCTTGGCATACAATGGCTGGATATATTATGGTCATAAGAGTTGTATGAGCCACCAATAAAATTATTTTTTACCCCACGACCACCAGAGACAGTGATGCCCCCCCCAAAAAAACAAAAACAAAAAAGACACCAGACACTGTATCTTAATATCCAGACGCCATCAGCTCTCTTCACCACATTTGCTTATGCACCTATTTTGTCTTTGGTGATCATGTTGGGAAGGTGAGAATCAAAAAGTCCCAGGTTAGAACCAAGTTAAGGGGGGTCTTCAGTAGAGATCTAAAGTCTGTCTGCTATCTTAATACTTATCATATAAATATATGTGTATCCCTTTCATTATAAATTAACATATTTACACATATATGCCTATCACCATACCTCTGTAAGTAGCTTTTTCCTCCTATTTCTTTCCTCTATTTCCTTCACCTTCCTCCTATTCCACTATCATGCTTACCCTCCATTTGTCTCCTGGTAATTCCTCTCAGATACATTGCACTTGATCAAGTCCTACCCGGCATTGTACGCCCTCTTCACCATCCATTTTAGATCTCTTTTTGTTCCCCTATCTCTGAATATGTTGACTCCCCACTCCACCTCCCCAATTCCTCCTCTCTCATGTCCCCCTCGAACTATTGGTCCCATAATATTCTCCTTGGGATTGTTCATCCTGCCTATATTATGTAGATAGACATAGGGCAAAAGAAAAATGTAAAACAAAACTGAATAAAACAACAACAACAACAAAATAAAACAAAGCAGAAGAGGGGGAAAAGCAATAGCTAGTTCCAGGTCTGTCTGCTGATCAAGTGCTATGTGTTTTCTGATCAAGTCTGAGGTAGTGCCAAGCCCTGTCCCCCGAGTCAGAAGTCTATTTCAGGATGCCTCGGGGACTTGGTTACTTTGCTCCCCTTGCTGCCCAGTTGCACACCCCTCGCGTTTCGCCCCTCTGTGCATGGGGCGGACCAGGCACACCACCTGCACAATGTCTCCAGTGCTGTTCTGGTTCACTTTGGAGACATCATTATCCTTTTGTGTTAGAGAACATTATTAATCATCCCCCTGGTGCATCAAGCATTTCTGTTGATAGTATCATGAATTTATCCAATGGTATAGAATTTAAAACACTGCTGAGAAAAGGAAATCATACAAGTACAGGTTGCCTGCTAACTAAAATACATGAATTATTGACTTGAACAGACTAAATTCTTAAGTGACTGGGCATTATTTCCACAAATAATAGGGTTGATGACGGGGTAAATCTTCCAGTAACATTCACGAAGACAGAATCATGCCTTCCAGATTAATATGTCACATAAAAAAAAGCAAGGGAGGCATAAAAATAGCAAATATATGTTAGTCCTAGGCTACTGTTTATTAGGCATCCTCAAGACCAGGGATCCACACCAACGTCTGATAACAACCAGTTCTGTCACTTTGGAATAACAGTCATTGGCTTCTTCTCACATTAGGGAGTTTCAGCCTTAAGTTCCAGGGCTACTATGTAAATTTGAGGTAAAGCAATAAACACACTTAGTGGACTTTTCATATCCAGTCCTTCTTGTGTGGCCTATGAAGGATGTTATACAAATAGAAAGAACAGGATCTCAAGTCTCAGTAGTTTATAGCACAAGACCTGGGTCACCAAGGGCTGGATAGAAACTAGGTCAGAAGTGTCCAATTGGGAGGGGAAAAGGAGACGCTGATACTAAGAGTTCAAGAGAAAGTAAATGTTTAGAAAATAATGATGGTGGGCTGAGCCCCAGTGGCGTAGTAGTTGTGCGTGGGATTGCAGCCCACTGGGACGGAGGTGCAATTCCAGCAGTGGGGCTGGGCCTCCTACTCCCACCGCCGGAGAGCAGTGATGCCCCCCCCCCCAAAAAAAGAAAGAAAATAATGATGGCAACATATGTATAAATATGCTTGATACAATTATTGTATGGATTGCTATAACAGCAGTAAGAGCCACCAATAAAATGATATGTTAATTTAAAAAAAAGAACTGTCCAATTTGGAGCATAATACTAGGCATATTCTGTCCTTGGATTCTATTTAGGTACTGTGAAGTGTTTTTCCCAGATGGGAGGTTGCTCCTCCCTGTTTCCCACCAGCAGAAATGCAATCTCCTTCTCCAGATCTACATGCCTTCTTTCCCCCATCTTGACTTGACTTTCCAGTAAAGTGGTAGGGAATGTCTATTGATTTGAAGTGACTTTGTCACAATTTTGTATAACAGCAACTGAATGATAGAGGACTCATCATTAACAACCAGCAATATGCAGAAGACACAATCTTGCTTGCTGAAAAGAAGACTTGAAATATTTATTAATGACTATCAAAGACAATAGCTCTCAATATGGACTATATCTCACCATCAAACAAAAATATTCACAACTATACCAATGAGAAACATTATTATAAACAAAGAAAAGATTAAAGTTGTCAAGGATTCCATTTTATTTGGCTTCACAATCAACACCCATGGAAACAGGAGTCAATAAATCAAATCAGATAAAGAAACCTAGACTCAGAAATGTATTTTGGTCTCCCATTTAATTCTAACTCCCATCTAAGAACAATTAATTCTTATGACATGACCCTGCTTGATACTCACCCTCGTAAAGGAAACACAGAAGACATGGGTGCTGTAGCAAAGTGTGATGAAGAAATTAGATGGTCCCTGGCTATCAGATAGAATAGTATCTGGGGTCTTCAAGGCTTGTTTCCAAACAAGCAGTCAGCTAAGTGAGACATCAATTGTGCCCACATGGAAGAAGTATACCAAAATTCATGATCTAAAGATCATATATGATCCAATTAGGAAAGAAGGAATTTGTCAAAGCTTAAATTGTGAGATTCTGGTGTGCAGAAGGTTACGGTTGACATTGGGAGCCCCCCAAACTCTTTTGCTGCATCTACATAGTAAATAAGCTCCAGTGCTTTCTGGTTACCAGACAGTATTGGAGAGACAACTATAGAAGATGAGAGAGGGGAAGCGATAGAGTCACCTAGAATAAAACTTCCTGGGAGTATGGCAAAGGAGGAGGGGAGTAAGGGGGAGCTGATATGAATGAGTTCGAGCAGGAAGAAAATGTGTTGAAACTGATTTGGATAAGAATCGTAAAATACTGCTTGAATTATGGAGTGGTATGATGTCTGGATCAGCTCCTAATAAAATGGTTTTGTGGGGGGGGGGGGAAGCAGTCTTATTCAGGGTCACTATTGACTTGATGGCAGGGACTTATCATATATCAAAAAAAATCAACTTACTTGAAATTATATCATTTAAATCCTCTGTAGTTTTTAAGTGTCCTCAACTTATTTGGCATACCACCCCCTTTTCAGGAAAAAAATTACTTCGCACCCAGTTAAAACTGGGAGTTAAAACTTTCACGCTTAAAAAAAGTGAAATAAATCAAATCATGTTTGGAGTCATTTGCTGCAAAACACTCGGCTTGGTGTTTTCAATGACCTCGTGTACATGAAAAATCTGGACAATGAATAAGAAGGGCCAAAGTGAAGCTGATGTCTTTAAGTAATGGCAGTGGAAAAGAATAAAGACTATGTCATGGACTGTCAGGAGGATGATCACGTGTGTCTTGGAAGACGTGCAGCCAAAAGGCTGGGATGCCTGCTTCCGGAGAAGAGGGTCAGCGAATGAGCGCAAGATCCTCAGAGATCGGCTGATTCCAACAAGTCAATGGTCGTGAATATGGCCCCCAGAATAAAGCAGGATTTCTGTTCTGTTGTACATAGAAGGCGATTTCAAAATGCTCATGGGGAGATGGGATTAAAAAGTAAGGGATTTTTCTAGAAACTTTTTGAAGCCTCTTTGTAGGGCTGCTCTGAACCAACTGGACAGCACCTGACAACAATACGCATCCAAAAGTTTTACAATTGTTGTAAAAGCCTCACTCAGAGGATGAAAACTGTTTGGTGAAGGTTAGGATTTATTTTTAATTCTTTTATCCATAGAATTGTATCTGTACTGAACAAAAACTAAAACAAAAAATAAGTCATGACTTTGATTTATACTATGTTGTACTTTATTTTTCCCCTCATGTTATTATTTTTTAAATTTTAGTGCTATCTAAACATTATTTCTGAATTTGTTTTGGTGTAACAAACGAGTCAACAGCAAAAGTTTATGCTTAATACTTTCATCTATAAGATTAAAGTTGAACAATTTTATAATCAAAATAGCCAAAATATAGTTTCAAGTATTGATCTCACAGTGAAATCAGGTGTAGCATCTTCTTTCTTGACTAGTAATAAAGGTACAGTCATTTTTTAAAGAAAAATTTAACAGATGCTATTTTTGTATAAGTGAATCCTTTATAATATGTGCATCTCATTCTCAGAAATTTTTAAAGGCTCTTTTAACAATTCAATTTAAGTTTGTACTTGAGAAAAATGAGAAAGGGCTGTTATTTATCTGTAAAAATAAATGAAGTCCTGATACATGCCACAGCAGATGAACCTTGAAAATATTATGTTTAGTAATATACCACTCACAGAGGGGCTAATAGTGTATGATACCACTTTATGAAATGTCTAGAGTAGGCAAAAATACCATTTATATTAATAGTTATACTAGTTTAATATTATATTATAAATATTATAGTAATTAAATATTAATATCTGCCAGTAGTGGACCAGAGGGAGCCAACTACATTGGCTCTTACTAGTCTGGGCCTCTGAGCAATGCACATAGCAGACACAGGAAACGAATAAGAGAACTGAGTGAAAATGAAAGCAGGACACTGAAACAGAAAAAAAAAATGTTGAAACTTCCAAACAGGTACAAAAACACAAACAAACCATGGCAAAGCCCAGACCCTCAGCCAGAAGAAGGGGATGAACAGGAGGAAGACGTCTTGCCCTTAACCCTCGAGGAGAAGGAAAACAATACCTGAAACCGTTATTTGAAATTTTGCTACTTATAGGAGATCAAAATATACCTCCGGGTGATGAACTCCCAGAAGAACTTTGTACTCCCCGATCACTTTTCAAGCTCTGCTCCCCTGTCGGATGGTCTCTGGGGAAGAGGTTCTGAGAAAGCACTGAGACAACACACTGTTCAGTTCGAAACCCAGCAGAAACAGATGCTAGCGAATTGCGAGAGCAGCGCGCAGGAAGACACCGTCAGGAAGAGAGGCTCGCACTTCTTCACCTTTATCACCCACGACGTGGTGGCATAGGCAGGGAGGAGCACCTGCCCGGGCTGGCGAGGTTTCCCGAGGAGTCTCTGAACCTGAGAGAAGAATTCAGGGGCTTCCTCCCTAAAGCAGCAGGTACAGAAATTCACACTCCCGTAACTGACACGTGGGGACTGAACATGGAGTAATGCCTTGGCCGGGCTTACCTTGTGTCTAGTGGGTTTTCTTCCAAGATGAAACAGGTTGCTTCCAGACTTTCAGAGAAATATCCCCAAGCCATCCACACCTCCGTTCTTCCTGGGCCTTAGATATATGGTTGGCAAAAACCATTCCAGTTATGGGACTATCTGCTGCGATGGGAACCACTGGGGGAATTTGTGTCTTCTTCCCTCCATCACCACACAGTCTTTTTAGACCTTGACAATGCAATTTCGGTCCTGTTTCAGAACAATGAAGCGAGGGACCATGAACTCATGGAGGTCTGTCATTCTCCATGCTTTTGAAATTTTCGTGAACCTCCCACAAGCCCTTGTTTTATGTCTAGATGGTGTGAACAATGACACACGTGTTAGCCCGATAGCCCTGTAGCTGCCCGAGCATTTGTATTGTGTCGTGCAGTAACAGATTTTTATTTCATTGTTATCCTTGTTGTTCTTAAAAAAAAAAAAAGTCTTCTCTTTAACAAGCAGCCATCTAACTGCAAAGCAATAAAGCCAGATGAAAGAAGCACACCAGCCTGGGTGATCATGAGGTGTCGATGGGATCAGGTATCAGGCATCAAAGACCCAGAACAAAAAAGTCATGTCAATGTGATTGAAGGGGACAGCAGAATGGAGACCCAAACCCCATCTATAGACAGCTGGACATCCCTTACAGAAGGTCACAAGGAAGAAAGGAGCCAGTTAGGGTGCAGTATGTCACCGACGAAGCACATAACTTTAGTTCTTTAATGTTTCCTCCCCCACCCCACCCAACTATCACGACTCCAATTCTACCTTACAAATCTGGCTAGACCAGAGCATGCACGCAGATACAGAAAAGAGCTAGAAACAGGGAAACCAGGATAGATAAACACCTCAGGACCAATAATGAGGGATACCAGGAGGGGAAGGTGGGGGGTGAAAGGGGAAACTGATCACAATGATCAAATATAACCCTTTCCCAGGGGGATGGATAGCAGAAAAGTGGGTGAAGGGAGACAGTGATCAGTGTAAGACGTGAAAAAATGATAATTTATAAATTATCAAGGGATCATGAGGGAGGGAAACAAGCGAATATCAAAGGCTCAAGTAGAAAGAAAATGTTTTTAAAATGATGATGGCAACATATGTAAAAATGTGCTTGACACAATGGTTGGATGGATGGATGGATGGATGGATGGATGGATGGATTGTGATAAGAGCAGTAAGAACCCCCAGTAAAATGATTTTTTTAAATGTCTTATCTTTCACCAGAGTCTTTGAGAAAACCATCCAGAGGGAAACCTCTGATGTCTTCTCTGCAGCCAGCAGCCTGATGGCATTCACTGAATGAAGTGATGGGAAATACTGAAGTTGACCAAGAAGTTTAGTTTGAAGAAGCCACAAACTTGGCAACCACACTTAATACTCAAATGAAACTCCCTGGGAAATTCACAGAGCTCAGCAAGGTAGCCTGGAGTCTCAGCTCACCCGTGAGAGTTACTATAAAGGCACGTTCAGTGGCCAGAAGTGGAGCACATTGTTCAGAAACTGAAAGATATCGTCTCAGAACAGCACCTCCAGGTGCTTAATGCTTTTATCTCTGGTCCCCTCTGTCATGGATCAGCTCAAATTCAATATGGTGGAGAAACATGCTGACATGGAAAGAAGTGACTTGTCCAATCCTGCCACGTTGTCAGTGGAGCTTCGCTGTTGGAGAATTCAGTGGAAGCACGGAAGAAAATACACAGAGCTTCCATATACCATCTACAGGCACCAAGCTCTTTCCTAATGTTCGTGCATGCTGAAGGTTTTAGGTGCCCTTCCTGTGATGAAGGTCGAGAGTGAGCCCTGTGAAAATGAACAAAAGCATCTCCAAGCATACCTGAGGGACACTTTGACAGACCAAAGGTCAAGTAACTTGGCTTTGCTTAACATACATTTTGATATTAAAATGATTTGGATTTAATGATAGGCACATACATCAGATTCTATACAACTCAATCAGAGCTTCCTATAGGTAACTCAGACATGATTGGAAACACCTAAGAGACTATTTTAACTAGTCGGGTGTTTTTTCTTCTTTGTTTGCCATCTGGAGGAAAAGTTGTTGGCTGTGGACAGATCACTTAATCACTGAATAGAAGTGGTTTGTTTGTAAACTTCTGATTGACTACATTAGCCATTGATCATCTGCCTATTTAAATGGCCCCTCTTTGAAGGACCATTGATGTATCTGTTCATCCAGAAGATAGCATGAAAGAGACCCAGTATATTTCTTGTGCTCTCTTGTGACCTTCTGGAATTGTTTAAATGAAGTCACTTCCAACGGAACATTTCTTATCACTGGATCCAATGGTCAGGTACTAATTACAGTTCTTCAAGAAATAAACTTTGAGGAAGAGGTGTTGAGGGGGGAGGGAGAGAGAGTGTTTTAGCAAATGTGACGATGAATCTGAGGACTAGTTTTTGACTCAATGAGAGTTGATGTTAAAAATCTGTAGTAGACAAGTGGACGCATTACCAGAGTGAGATAAACTGAGCTCCCAGGCAAGAATCTCAATGTTGATTTTGTCTTTATCAAATGAAGTTAAAGGTACAAGTCACAGCCCACATTTCGATGGAAGAGCTTGTTGATGTTGCTCCACATCTGGTTGCTGCAGTTGACATTCCTTTGCTGAGCCTACACTGTCATCGACATTTTTTGGCAGGCATCTGCTAAATACTTCTGTCTTGTGTTCAACACAGAATTGGAGGCCATGGTCGCTAACAACTGGTGTTCTCTGTTTTCTTTTGGCTTTTCCCATGACTATATCTACTGCCTTGTCCTGCTTTATAAGAAGTACTTGAAAAAAAAAGTGCTTGGGGAAACTTACAAGATTAAATGTTTTGTAGTTTTTTTCTAAGAGTAATATAGAAAATACTACTGGTATTTTTGGTGAAGAAAATCAGTTTTGTATAGTTCATCTCAACCTACACAAAATATGAATTTTGTTTATTAATTTTTTTCATATGTACCATTCAGTGACATTGCTTACTTTTATCCTATTGTACAGCAATCTATATAGAGGCATACCTCATTTTATTGTTTTATTGCATTCACGTGTGCTTACTTTGTATCTGTGTCACATTTTGGCAATTATCCCAATATTTCAAAAGTGTTTGTAATGTTACTACACCCTTAATAGATTACTCATGGCCATCGAGTTCTTTCAGACCTGTGGTCACCCTATAGGACAGAGGAGAATTGGTCCTGTGGGTTTCCGAAGCTGAAACTCTTTACCAGAGTAGAAAACGCATCCCTAATAGATTATAGTATGGTGTAAGCATCACTCATATGCATCGGGGAACTAAAACACATGTGTGCCCTGGCTTATTTCTTGCTGTTGTGTGGAATCAGCCTGAAATATTTCTGAGTTCTCGCTGTAAAAGCACAACCAGAGTACTCCTTAGAGACAAGGATGGAAAGACTTCATTTTATATAGTTATCACAGAAGAGACCGGTTCCTGGAAAAGCAGAATGGCAACAATGAACAGGAAGCCCCTCAAGAAGATTGGTACCAGGGCTAGAACCGGGGGTCCTCAAACTCTAAGCTTTGTTTTTTTTGGGGGGGGGGGGCATCACTGCCCTCTGGTGGTCATGGGAGCGACCCAGTGCTGCTCCTGAGAGCTGCCTCTGGATTTGAACCGCCAAGTCCGCAGGCCGCAGTCCCACACTCAACCACTTACGCCACCAGGGCTTAGCCCCTCAAACTTTTTAAATAGGGGGCCAGTTCACTGTCCCACAGACCATTGGCGGGATGGACTATAGTTTAAAAAAAAAAAACAAAAAAAACTATGAACAAATTTACTGCGAGCCCGAAATGAGTCGGCTGCTAAGCAGGACAGGCAGTGGTGGCGAAAACACCTGGTGGGCCAGATAAATGTCCTCAGCGGGCCATATGTGGCCCAGGACTGGGCAGTGTTTCTTTGTATTGTGCATAAAGTCACTGTGGGTAGGAACTGACTCGATGACATTTAGCAACAGCAAGAGCATGGCTGTATATAAAGTAACTTTTAAAAAGTCATGAAAAAATGGAATTAAAAGATAATGTAATTTTTCACATAGCTTTCATATATATAATCCCTCAATCACTGCCATCTAATCAATTCTGACTCATAGTCACCCCATGGCCAGAGTAGAACAGCTCCCTGTAGTCTTCCAAGCTTGTCAATCTTTATAGGAACAGAAAGCCTCAGCTTTCTCTCCTGGAGCAGCAAGCGGGTTCCAATTGTGCTTAGTAGCCCAATGCATAACCTACTCTGCTACCAGGATACATGTAACACATGCATCACAATTAGAGGGGGGAAGAGAGAGAGAGAGAGAGAGAGAGAGAGAGAGAGAGAGAGAGAGAGAGAGAGAAGAGCTACAGCTGTAAGCCAGACTTGGCTTTCTTAAGTTCAGAAAATTTCCCAAGGGACAATATACCTAAACATGTGACAATGCTGAGATTTCGTTTCTTCTTCATACCCTCCCTTGGAGAGGCTGGTGGTTTCAAACTGCTGACCTCGCAGTTGGCGGCCCTACACAGAACCACTAGGCCACCAGGACTCCTTTTCATAACCTCTTGTGTTTTGTTTTGTTTTTAACTTCTGGATAATACGTGTCCAATTTTAGAAAAATGAGAAACTATAGGTAAGTTTAAGCAAATAGTAGAGTTGTTACAGTATAATTTAATAGGTGCCTCCTAGTAAATCCAGAAATGGGAGAAGGAAATGGGAGGTACCCTAATTCATTCTTTTATGACAGGAAGTATGTCTTTCTCTCCTGCAGTCCATGGTCCAGTCAAGGACATTGGGGACACACACACATGCCCATCCGACCCACCATGGGTAGCCCTGCTGCACGCGACGTCCCACCATTCCAGACTTTCCTCCTGTTTGACTTGGGCTCGCGGCTGTCTCGATCCATCATTTCAATATCTGTTGCCTACAAATGCCTACACTGTGTCTTTACATCGTTATCTGTCTCTATGCCTACACCTTTATACATTTATCCATGTCCACATGTTTACATATCTTTAGATACACAGATTTTTTTACATACAGATCTTTGTATATATTTATATACACACAAATAGCCATCGTTGTATCTTTATATCTAGGACCCCTGGTGGAGTGGTGGTTATGTCTTCAGCTGCTAACTGTGAGGTTAGCAGTTTGAAACCACCTGCTGCTCAGAAGAAGAAAGATGAGGCTTTTTATGCTAGTGAAGAATTACAGTCTCAGAAACCCATAGGGACAGTTCTACCCGGTCCTGTAGAGTCACATGTGTTGGCATCAACTTGATGGCAGTGAGTCTTTGTAATCTTTATATCCCGACCCATTGCTCTATTTTTATCTTGATCTACACAGGTAATAATCTCTGCCTTCCGTTCTCTTCTCTCTGGCATTCACACAGTGATTTCATGACAATAGAATCGACCTCCGAAGCCTCTTTTCTAACCACTTCATGAAAGAGGTGGAAGGGAGGAGCCCCGGTGGCGTCAGTGGTTGAGTGCGGGACTGTGGCCAGCGGGCTTGGCGGTTCAAATCCAGTGGCGGCTCTCAGGAGCAGCGCTGGGTAGCTCCCATGACCACCAGAGGGCAGTGATGCCCCCCCCCCCAAAAAAGAGGTGGGAGGGCAAGGCCCAGATAGAGGGATGGATTTGTTAATGGCCCACATCTAGTAAGCAAGCTCCTTCTCAATCCTGAACTCTGTAATTGACCGTCCTCTCTTCTGTGTTCTAGGCACAATCATCAGGAGTTTATACAAGGCCTGCAGCCCACAATTCCATTAGAAGGAGGAGGACAGTAGGAACGTGGACTAGGGTCCACAGTAGTTGGATGTCTCTTGCTGCCTTCTCTAAAAAACGAGAGAAAGTTAAATGCTTACTGTATCAGCCTCCCTTACAAAACAGGGTGAATATCCGACATTTGACACAATTGTAGGCAGAGAGACTTCCAGGAGTTAAAAAATTTTGCTTCTCTTGACTAAAGGGAAATGTGCAGCTGGCATCTTTTCTTCCTCCTTCTTTATGCCTTGAGCACAAACAAGACCCTGCAGCTCTCTTTGCAATCATGTGACAACAAGCAAGAGAGAAAGCTCAAGAGATTTATAAATACAGAGAGATCAACAGCATGACCTGCTAAGCCCATGGAAATACCTGGTCTTGGACATCTTTTTGCATAATAGATGTTTTTTAAAAATTGTTTCTTGAGCAAGAACTACTCCTGCAATAAAACTGCCTTTAAAAAAACTATTCCTGGGGCTGAGCCCCGGTGGCGTAGTGGTTGTGCGCGGGACTGCGACCCACTGGAACGGAGGTTCAATTCCCGCTCACAAGAGCAAAGGCTGAGCCTCCTACTCCCACCACCAGGGCAGTGATGCCTAAAAAAAAAAAAACTATTCCTGATTGATATATACATTCACCACTCACAAAAAAATTCGACATTCGCTGGACACTTGTCACGAATCTACAATGGAGCATCCAGATGAATTATTTAGAATAGGATGCTCACACTGTTTCATCATGCAAGCTACTTAGAAAATGATCAAGTCAAAATGATCTTCCAGCAACAAAAATGAAAAACATATATTTATTTATCATATGTATTTATAAATGTACTTAACGCAGTTGTTTGTGCATGTTTTTGACATCTAAGATTGCAACTGATTGGCCATGCTGTGTGGCGGGATGTAAAGTGACGGGATTGATGATAGGCTTACGCCTATTTTTTCAATGCCGTGCCATCTACCCACACTACGTTTGTGATCGACTTATTGAGAACCTCTGACTTAGAAGATAGCGTAAGTGAAGATTTAGAAGGGTAAAGGAATTTATGCAAATTTACACAGTATTAACGGTTGACATCTGACACATGGAGCAAGCAATCCAAAGACAAATTATCAACCAGCGATATAATAGAGCTACATGACAAGTCTGACCCATCTTAAACTTTCTCTACTCCCTAGACTTCTCTGGATTGGACAAGACGAAGGGCAGGGCTTCTCAACTTGGCTGCATAGGGACGTCCAAGAGATCTTCTTGAGTGCAGATGGGGCCGGTCTTGGCCTCAGCAAGGCAGGCCGGGGAGAGCTGGAACTGGCTGGGCCCCAGCCAGCATTTTTGGCAGGCTCTCCGAATCGTTCTGACAGTACCAAAGGTTGAAAGCCTCTAGCTTAGGTATTAATCCTTCTGTTGGGACATCTCCTTGCTGCTTGGCGTTTGAACTGCCCTCAGTCACCCAGGCCTACACTTGCACTCGCTGCTAGAGAGTTCCACCCCCGGAGAAAGGCGGAGGCCCAGAAGAGAGCCTCGCCCACAGCCACAGTCTCCCGCCATGAGAGCTAGCTAGTCCATGAGGCCAGGGGCCGCGGTCGCTGCTCTAGCACAGCCCATTGTGTAACATCTCCCCTTCCCTTCCCAAGCCTTGAACCACTGTCTAGCACTCCTCTGGGATACCAGCTTTTCCTCTTGCCTGAAATGGCAAATTTGCAGGGGGGGGGGGGGGTTGTTGGGAGACCCCAGAGAGCATGAAGCTTGCTCACCCTCTCACCTCCACCGCTCTTTATCCATCCTTCTGTCCTATTCATGCTCCATGTTGCCTCTGAGGAAGTAGAAGTCTTCTCAACTGCTCCCTCCATTCTGGAAAACAACAACAACAACAACAACAAAACCCCACAACTTTTAACCTTATAAGCTTAAGACGTAGTTCCCAACTTAGAATTCTTACTAAGTGAACACACTCTTAGTATTATTACAACTGTCCCTTTTTTTCTCTTGTATATCTTCCCCCCCACCCCTCTGTCAAACTTATATAGATTCATGAGTATACGCGCACTCTCCCTCCTACACCCATCCAACCTGTCTCTCTGCGCATCCAATCCTAGATGACTGTCCGTGTAAGTTTGTGTATATGACAGTATTTACCTCTGCTGCCACTAACTCTCATCATTAGTTCACTTTTCTTCAAGGCTGTTGTGCCAGTCACATCGTCTCCTGTCAACTTGTGTAAGGGGGTGGAAATGTACAGCTCCATAAAGCTCTTTCTTATACATATATGAATGTTCTATGAATTTGTCTCTCTAGTCAACTGGACTAACAGATGTTATGGAAAAGTGAATGCAAAGGATAGAGAAAAATTACTGAGTTGTGTGAGCACACTATAAGCATTCGATCAGGATAATATGATGGAAAGTTTGGTAAGAAATTTTTCTTTATGGCAAGATGTCGATGTTTTTCATGATTTATATGTAGATCATGTAGACCATGCCTGTGAATCGTAAAAAAAGGGGAATCGACAGATCAGGACTTGATGTATTTTGAAGAGGAAAGAGATGCTAAAGAAGCAAGAAATTATGAGAAAGAAAAAGAGAAGTTGTCAAAGAAATTTTTACAATCAAGAGATTAGGTAGAGATTTATTCTAAACTACATCAGAAACTTGAGTTCTTAAAAACATGGACCCCAAAGCTGATCATTTTGCTGCAATTGATAAGCACACTCAGGATGTAGTGAGATGTTATCACAGAATACATGAAGAAAAAGAAAAAAGAACTATACTGATAATTTCCACTAATTTTCTGACTAGAAATGTCATCTCGAGTACCAGAAATAATCCAGATGATCCATAACCTTTCACAACTGAATTATCCATGTAACTAACAAAATTCCAGTTATCCAACTCTTTGTTAGCAATGCAGTAAATTTTTAATAACTTATATATTTTATCATGCATGTATACCAGCATATATATGCAAGTGTATGTGCAATGTTTACATGCCCCAATGTTTACATACATCTAAAGGTTAGATGTATAAAGATACTGGAAATAAAAAAACAATAACAATTTCTTATTTAGGTTTTTGACTTATTTTCAACCTGACTTAAGATGGACTTACTTAAAAAAAGAAAGATGGAGTTGTAGAAATAAACAGAACTCTGTCATAAGTCTAGGACTCTGTGCTTCCCTGCAGAGTTCAATTTCAAAAGGCATCCTGAGGAAGAAAGTAATCATAAGGATGATTCTTATTTTTTCCGTGACAATGTAATTATTGTTGCAAGTTGATTGTTACTGGGACATAGGAAAGACATTATACCTTGGCCAGATTGTTGAGTTCTCCTTATAATTGGTCAAATAAGTCTCTTGGGTTACCTCGATAGAAACATGAATTCTCTATTAATAAGAGCAGTTCTATTGCTTCAGTCTTAGTACTTATAGCTTTTGTTTCCTGGTTTGTTTGCTTGTTTTGGGGGGTCAGGGGTATCAAAAGAATGCCTATCTCTTTAAAGGTCTCAAACTGTGGAAGAGAATCTGTCTCTTTCTATCTCCCAGTTAGCCAGTGTCCTTTCTTGTAGGCCGTCACTGTAAACTGTTTCTGGCGAGCCCTTTCTTGGACAGGAGCTCTGGTCAGCTATCCCCACAGAGTGCATGCAGCCTGAGTCGTCCCTGCACAGAATCTAGACACGTGAGTGCAGGAGCCAGGCTGAGCATACGCTTAGGGCATCAACAGGACAGGGGTATTAGTTGTCCAAAGCAAAGATCCACAGATACCACGCAGACAGGACACAGTGGAAGGGAACGGACAAGGCATTAAATGACATTGATACCAGTCCTGGTGCCTGAGAATGTGCCAGCCAGAAATAGAGTTCACGGTGAGTCACGAGGGCAGCCACATGCAGGGTTGCTTAAACTATGAGTTCCTCTGGCATCATGAGTGATGACTTGATCTGGCTCTATTTGCCATAGTCTTTGTCATTCCCACTGGGTGGGAACATATAAATATGGGACGCTAATTTTGGTAGGGGTTAGCTGTAACATCCTGCAAGGTATTGTGAGTCAGAATCATGTTAATGGGCAGAGAATTTGCTTTTCTGTTTGGCTGGGCATGAAACAGGCCATCTCATGGGTACATGAAAATATATTAATTTATAATGAAAGGGAGAGAGGCTAATGTACATATTATTTAAATGTTAAAGTATTAAAATAGCAGACAGACTTTGGGCCTCTACGCAAGACCTCCCTATACACAAGGACACTTTGTTTTAATTACCTGGCACTCTCTGATATTCACCTTCCCGACACGATCACTGAAGCCAAAATGGGTGCATATGCAAATGTGTAAAGAAAGTGGATGGTGCCCAGTTATCAAAAGCTATAGCATGTGGGGTCTTAAAGGCTTGAAGTTAAACAAGCAACCATCTAGCAGAGAAGCAACAAAGCCCACCTGGAAGAAGCACATCAGCCTGTGTGATCATGAGGTCTCAGCGGATCAAGTATCAGGTATAAAAATATCCAAAACAAAAACTATATCAATGTGAATGAGGCGGGTTGGAATGGTGACCCAAACTTCATCTATAGACAATAGGACCTCCCCCCCACAGAAGGGTTATAAGGAAGGGGCAAATCAACTCGGGTGTAGGATAGCACTGATGGAACACATTATTCCACGAGTTCCTGAATGCTTCCTCCCCCCAACTATTATGACCCAGATCCAGCTAGATCGGAGAACACACCTTGGTACAGATAAGAGCTCTCAACACATGGAATTCAGGACAGATAAACCCTCAGGAACAATAGTGGGACTAGCAATATCCTGAGGGAAGGGAGATGGTGGGGACAGTAGGATGGCGGGCAGAGGGGAATGGGAAGAAGGGGGAAGCTATCACAAGGTTGGATATACAGCCCCCTGCAGGGGGGGATGAATAACATAAATGTGAGTGAAGGGAGACAATGGACAGCGTAAGACACAAAATAACAAACAGTAATATATAACTGATAAGGATTCATGAGGGGAGAGGGAGGAGAAAAAAGTGGAGCTGATACCAAGGGCTCAAGAAGAACATGTTTTGGAAATGTTGATGGTAACATATACAAGTGTACTTTTACATGTGCACAACTGCAACCATTACTGCTGTCTTCTTCCAAGTCCTGTACCGTGAGCAGAAACTCGGTGCCTTCTAATCCCTCCCAGAAGCTTGGTTCTCCAGGGAGTGATCAATTTCATATAGGTAGGATCATAAAAGTTATCTTTTTACAGCTGACTTATTTTTCTAAGTCTAATATTTTCAAAGCTTATGCAGGTATCAGAACGTTATTTCTCTTTATGTCTGAATCATCTTTCTCTTTTTTAAAATCATTTTTAGGGGCCCATACAACTCATCACAATCCATCCATCCATTGTGTCAAGCACATTTGTACCTTTGTTGCCATCATCATTCTCAAGACATTTGCTTTCCACTTGAGCTCTTGGTATCATTTTTCTTATTTTGTTATCCACGAATTTGCTGCTCTTCGTTTAGGTTGTTTATATCTTCTGGCTTTCCTGAATCATGCTCCATTGGCCTGAGTATACAAGTGTCTATTTCTATCGGAACATCTTTGTGTATAGACTAGGAATGCAAATTCTGGATCATATGGTAATCCAGTGTTTAACTTTTTGAGGAACAGTGAACTGTTTCCACGGTGTATGATCAAGATTCCCTATTAATCCAGGAGAAGAGTCCTGGTGGTATCGTGAGTTATGTGTAGGCTGCTAGCCACAAGGTCAGCAGATAGATCCCACTTGTTGCCCCGTAGGACACAGAATGAGGCTGTCTGCTCCCGTAAAGGTTTATAGACCTGGAAACCCAAAGGGGCAGTTTTACTCTGTCTTATGGGGTCTCTGGGGCATCAGAACGGACTCAATGGGCATGAGTCTGCTCTTTGGAATTTGGGTGAAACCAAAATTCTCAGAAGTTTATGGGGTCTCTTAGAGTTCAAAGAAAGACGACCATGCACAGCGTGTCTGGCAGGCAACTTGTACCTCCTCCTTGTACCAAATGAGGCTCCCAGACTGTAGCAGAGCACCCGAGAAGTGCCCTAACCCCTTCCTGCTTCAAACGGTGGTTCCTCAAAAACCGTGATGACACCACCAGAGGCACCTCCAGGATCCCAGGAGAAGCCACTTCTCTCCCTGCGCTGCCCAGTGTACTCTTCAAAAGGGTCCTGGAAGCCACCCAGACATGTGCTGGGTCCTGGAAGCCACCCAGCCCAAGGTCAGGAGGCCTAGCCAGGAGCCCAGCGAGAGAAAAAGGATGCCGTCTGGGGGCTTCCCTTTGGTAGTTGAGCTGCCTTGCTGGCTCTGGCCAAGTTGTCCCATCCCAACCGCTTCCTTGTGGCGAGATTTTAAGTATTTTAACCATGTTTGTGCCCAGGCACCATACCAAACCCAACTCCAGATGCAAGCCCAGGCGCTTGTCATGAACGTCTCACGGTCGGAGATCCTCAGAGACTGGCCTGGCCTCAAGGCAAGCATTCATTCAGCAACCATTTCCGTGTGCTTCTGCTCGGTACCCAGACCTGGAGCCTTCGGGGAGGGGCTCGGCAAGATCGAGAGAACAATTTAGTCGTTGACTTGGAAATGCTCAGCCCACAGATACTCAGAGTAGATCTCATGGACCTGGGCATTCTCAAGACCCTGAAGGGGATGGGGGTCCACAAAGACAAAAGTGTTTGCACGCTATTACTAAACTGTTGCTTGACATTTGCCTTGGTGGTGCAAAGACGGCGGGGAGCCAGCCGCCTGCCAGCCCTCAGCACACAGCAAGGTAGCCCACAGCCATCGTGTGATAGCGGTTCCTATTACGCTATATGCTTCCCACTGCACAGCATGTTTTAAAAGTATCCACTTTACTTAGGAATGTCTGGAATGAAGCAGAAAAAACAATAGTTCTATTAAATCTCAACGCTTGGGTTTATGACTTTTTTTATAGGAAGGTCAAAACGGGCAGTTTCCATAGGACCTTCTACCGCCCATCCCAGTGCTATCATTGTTTCAAGGAAAGCGGGATTGTTAGAATTTCAAACTGTTCTGGCGCGCGCGCGTGTGTGACACTAATTTTAACTGAAGAGTTAACTCGCTGTCATCAAGTCACTATAGGGCAGGGTGGAACTGCCCCTGTGGGTTATAAGAACATTATATCAACTTTTCATCCACCAAGTAAGTTCCACAGAACCCAATAGAAGGCCGGCAATCACAAAATAGTTGAGCGAGTGCGGTCAGAACCAAAAGCGCAGGGCACCCTCTAGTGGAAAGCGACAGAAAATAAGGGGGAGTGGGAGAGCAAACTAGCCCCTGGGGGAATAAAAGAAGCTGAGTTTCAGAATTACGATGGTAAAACATGAAACTGCTCAGGTCCCCCAAAAACTCATAGGGCCTAGAAGGACATATGGAAAAGAACTTTGAGAAATTCAAAGAACATGATGACAAACTTGAAACCACCCTTATGGAGGCGAGGACAGTGAGGAAATAGAGAACTAACAATACAGTTCAGTATGTTTAGACCCCGCTAAATGCACACACAACGAATGAACAAACATCAGAAAGCGAAATTAGAAACTCTGTTGCTGTTGTTGTTAGGTGTTGTTGAGTGGGTTCTGACACACAGCATCTCTATGTACGACTGGACGAAACAGGGCCTGCTCCGGCCCCACCTGTACAGTCGTTCCTCTGTTTGAGTGCATCGGTGCAGCCACTGCGTCAATACATCTTGCCAAAGGTTCTCCTCCTTGTTCCGCCGTGCCTCTGTTACCAAGCATGATGTCCTTCTCCACACACTGATCTCTTCTGAGAACGCGTCCAACGTACAAGAGACAGAGTCTCTCGGTTGCCTCTGAGGAGCATGCTAGCTCTCCTGCTTCCAAGGCAGATTTGTCAGTGCTTTGGGCAGTGCACGGTCCCTTCAATCGTCTCTCCCAGGACCGTAATTCAAATCAATCCTTCTCTAGTCTTCCTTATTCTATGTCTGACAGTCAGATGTGTGTGCGGAGCTTGAAAAGACTATGGCTTGGGTCAGGCACAAGCTTAGTGTTCTCAGAGTAGCATCCTTGTTTTTCAACCCTTGAAAAAGGTCTTGTAGGGGAAGATGGAAAAAAAAAAAAAGGAAAAGGTCTTGTGCAGTGATTTACCCAGTGCAATGCATAGTTTGAATTTTTTTTTTTTTTGGAGGGGGGCATCACTGCCTCTGGTGGTCGTGGGCACTACCCAGTGCCGCTCCTGAGAGCCGCCACTGGGTTTGAACTGCGAAGCCCACGGGCTGCAGTCCACCACTCAACCACTTAAGCCACCGGGGCTCAGCCCTCATGGCTTGAATTCTTGACTGCTGTACCTGGGCACTGATTATAGATAAAATGATTTTTTTAATGCAGTATGTCTTGGCCCTATTTGCTCTGACACTGAAAGCAGTTCAAAGATCCTCGGGGGTGCCCTGGAATCACATTCCAAGGCCGCCTACTTGTCATTGCCTCTCCAGTGACTCAGACCCATGACTCAGATCCTTGGGGCCAGAACTCTGGAGGACACCTGGTAAACCTTGGTTTTCAATAAGGTTGTAATTTAAGATCCATGTGAAGTAATATTAATGCAACCACCTACCTATTTGACATTTTAAAAACCCACACTGTGTGCCTAGAATAGGTTCGTGACCTCCACCTCACCACTCTCCCCAAAGCAAACCACCCTTTTGCAGTATCTCCTCTGCGAAGGAAGGAGTTTCTCTACAAAAATATCTGTCCCTACTGTCCATGCCCACACAAGGACCAAGGTAAAGTTTAGGATTAAAAAAACCAATAGATTTTTGTTTGTTTGTTTGTTTTGTGGCATCACTGCCCTCTGGTGGTCGTGGGAGCTACCCAACCTTGCTCCTGGAGAGCTGCTGGATTTGAGCCACCAAGCCAATGGGCCGCAGTCCCGCACTCAACCACTACGCCCCTGGGGCTCAGTCCAAGCCAATAGATTTTTATGAAAATGTTTTTGTAAGCAAGAAATAAACTAAAAACCCTTCTATAAAACAAATCAAAGCATTTTTTTTCAAGAGCGGTAATAAATAAAATACTTCCTCTCCCATGTTTTACCTGAAAGAAACAGATCACAGTGGTCTGAATCAACATCATTGTGACAGACCATCCATATGTTTGTGGCTTATTTATTGCTTTGATGCTGGAAGTTATGGTGTTATGAATCCCAGCAGGGTCACACCTGGGTTACATTGGAGTTCACAGATAAAGACAAACTAGGAAGAAAAGCCTAGAAATCCACTTATACTTATGAGCTAATGAGAACTACGGTATATGGATGAACACAAAATGGTTGTGCAACAATGTAGTTGTGTTAGTCTGAGTAGACTAGAGAAACAAATTCATAAACACGTATATGGATATAAAGGAAAGGTTTATATACAAGAGGAATGGCACATTGAGTGTGGTGGTCATGTATTCGAGATGTCGATTTTATGACTGAGATGTAGGAGTAGAATCTAGCCTGTTAATCTGGAGATAGCCATTGAGTAGCCATGGAGGCCTCTGTGTGGGCCTGGCTTTCTCCTGAGACTTCTGGGAAATCTCACAATATTTTCCTCATGGAGATGAGAGGCCATCTCACCAGTTGTTGGGAGTCAGTCTCTGAGATGACGAACTATGGACAAGACAAGGTGGAAGCCTCCGATGAGCTGGCTGAGCCAGAGGAGAAGCCACACAGCCTTACCCTGATGGAACCAGACCTCTGAAGCTGGAGAAGCCACATAAAGACCCCTGCCAGTGTTGAGTTGCTTCTACCACCACTGGATGTTGTTGTTGGACCCTGAGCTCTGGAAACGAGGAGCCATGGGGAGACTGCTCTCAGCGCCAGGACCCTGCACCCACTGGCCTGTAACTTTGTGAGTCGGAAGGAGACTTTATAGACTGGTATTGGGCATATGGGCTAATATGGGACTTATGACTTTAAGTGGACCGGGTTGGGATGCTTTCTCAATGTTCCATTCCTCTTGTATATAAACCTTACCCTTATATCCATATACATGTCTACAAATTTGTTTCTCTAGTCTACCCTAGACTAACACATTGAGAAAGCATCCCAACCCAGTCTAGTTCAAGTCCACAAGTTCAATATTAGCCCATATGTTCGATACCAATCTACAAAGTCTTCTTCAGACTCATGAAGCACATGCCAGTGGGTGCAGGGTCTTGTGTATTCCGTGGTGGTAGAAACATCTTAGCACTGGCAGGAATCTCCACGTGGCTTCTCTGATCCCAGAGGTCTGATTTCATCAGGGTAAATCCATGTGACTTCTCCTCTGGCTCCTCCAGGACTCAGGGTCTATCAGCATGAAAAGCTTAAATGGCATGAAGTGCCAAAAATTGCTTTTGATTCATAGTGACGTCATATGACAGAATTAACTGCTCCCATAAGGTTTCCTTCATTGTAATCTTGAATCGATGCACCAGAATGTTCAGGTAGTAGCCGAACACTTAGTCATCGCACCGCCGGAGCTCGTTGAAAGCTTAAGAGCATGATTGATACCAGGTAAAGCACCGCTGAGGAGAGCAACAGTGAGGTGAAAAACAAGTTGAAAGAAATTTCCCAAGGTGACACAACAGAGAGATTAAAAAAATTAAAATCTTGAAAGAAAATATAGTAATATGAAAGACAAAATAAGGTAGGGGAAAGAGGAGGAGAGGAAGGAAGAAAGGGGAACCTATTGCAATAATTAACACGTAACTATACACCCCTCTACAGGGGGGAGGAACCACAGAAAACAAGGGGGAAGGAGACAGCGGTCTTTGGTGTGAGAGATGAAAATAATCACAGTGTATCGGGGGTTCTAAGGGTGGGAGAGGGAGGGGGAAAGGGGCTGATACCAAGGGCTCAATAGAAACTACATGTCTAGAAAAGAATGAAGGCAACTTGTGTACAAACACGCCTGATTTGATTGACGTATGGATTGTAACAAGAGTTGTATGAGCCCCCAGTAAAATGATTTTTTTTAAAAAGACAAAATGGGGCGGAGCCCCGGTGGTGTAAGTGGTTGAGTGCAGGACTGCGGCCCGCGGGCTTGGCGGTTCAAATCCAGCAGCGGCTCTCAGGAGCAGCACTGGGTAGCACCCACGACCACCAGAGGCAGTGATGCCCACCCCCACAAATAAATAAATAAATAAATAAATAAATAAATAAAAGACAAAATGAGAAGATTCAACATTTGTTTAATAGAAGTTCCAGAAAGAGAATAAAAATGAGAGCGGAAGCGAAACAATATTATGCAAAGAAAATTCTCTTTGAATTAGAATAGTGGTTGAGAGTTCTCCATGACTGATGAAGTACATGGTAGGAGTATATTGTGTTGTAAAAAAAGAAAATAAAATTGATTGTGTCACTCAATCACCGAAGACAAGGGCAGTCAGAGATAAAAAGTTAAGTTTCTGTGATACTTAGGTCTTTCTGTCAGTCTGGCTGGGTCAGGATTAGACAGCTGAGGTCCGGGAATTCCCATGACATGACCTAACACAGTGTAATCAATTCCCTAACAGGCTCTGCTGCGAGTCGCCAAGCAGTTGCTAGATTAGAGTATACCGTGCTTACTCAGGGCCTTGCCTTGATACGATGGACAAAACGTGTCTGTTTGGGGGGCCCCAACCCAACAGCCCCTTCACAGAGCTTTAGCCCCTTGCACCGGCCTCACAAGAAGGAGATGAACAACCGGCTGAACTTGGTAATCCTTGCCTCTGGCACTTATCTCCCCAAAGATCTTCTCTCCCCAAAGGGCACAGCCCCTTCACAGAGCTTTTCTCTCAGGGCCGTGTCTGTCCAGCCTCTTCCCTCAGCATTCCAGGAATCGGGTCTGCGAAAGATAAGATGATTTACTCCCGGACCAGATCCTGACTGACACCCTGCAACGCAACATCAGAAAGCCTTATTTTTCCCCTAATCAGTACATACGTCCGTAGTTCAAGCCCTGTATGAGTCCCACGGCTTCTCTGCCAGGCACGCTTCCATAACCTACTTGCTGGGTTGCAAAATCACCCCCGAGCAATGCTCCTGTCCCTTTCTCTGCTCTCCCTTTCCCTCTTGAAAGTTCTTCCCTTCCTCAATAAAGCCTTTCTTTGCTTTTCTTTTATTTATATTATTTTTGTTTGTTTTGTTTTGTTTTGGGGCATCACTGCTCTCTGGTAGGAATGGGAGGCCCAGTCTTGCTCCTGGAGAGCTGCTGCTGGAATTGAACCACCAAGCCAGTGGGCCACAGTCCCGCACACAACCACTACGCCACGGGGGCTCAGCCCCTTTCTTTACTTTTCATTCCTAACTAAGCTCAATCTCCTTTCTGCGGCTCCATCTCAACCTCTCAGTGTCCTTGGGGAGGGGGAGGGGTGACTTATTTCCTATGTAAGTGTCAATTGTGGAAGCACTCGATTGCTTTTTGCTGGATCAGACTCCTGAATCTGGCTTGTTAACCTCTAATCTTTGGACTTGAGTCAGTGGCCTGCCATATTGCCTTCAGATCCTACTGTCTGACCTGCCAACCTTGGATTCATCTGCCTCTCCCACCACCAGCCTGTGGCATTCTGCTGATTGGTTTGTCCTCTTACCGGTCCATAGTACTTTCAACATTCTTCTCCGATGTGGGAAACAGAACCGGGAAGAGAGTGCATGCAGACGTTGAGGAGGCTGGGAGCCTGCGCTCCTGTGGAGGGAGACCTTCACATCCATGGGTTGGAGACCCACTCACATCCTCCTAAGTAAATGCTCCTCCCCACAATGTCCCCAGGAATAATGCCAATTTTAAGGTGCTGCTTGTAAGCACATGGTTGCTATATACATTTGATGGTTAACTGTGTGAAGGCTACTTGCCTAAAGATTGTCTGCCACTGGGAGCAATCAGACCCTATTGCCTGTCCTACCCAAAGTAGGGCCCAGTCCTTTCTCATTAGGATCCTAGATTATTCCCCTGGGGAAGAGCTCAGAGACACCCACAGTCAAGCCAGCTTAAAGATAACTAAGATTAGGCTGCTGTCTTAACTCTACAGCCCAACCATCTTGTTACCTATGTTCCTTCCTGTCACATGTATGCCTCTTGAACCCCCTTCCTATTGCATGTATTCCCCTAGCTCACTCCCCGCGTGTTATGTGTATCCTTTGAATATAACCCTGCCTGTTATGTATGTCCTTACCATGATTGACATGCCTGAGGTTACACAAGCTTGTGACAGGGGAAGGGAGACAGCAGTCAGTGTAAGATATGAAAATAATAATAATTATAATTTATCAAGGAGTCATGAGGGTGGAGGGGGAGAGGGGAAAAAAGAGGAGCTGCTACCAAGGGCTCAATAGAAAGTAAATGTCTTTAAAATAATGAAGACAGCATATGTATAAATATGCTTGATGAAATTGATGTGTGGACTGTTAAAAGAGCTGTCTGATCTCCCAATAAAATGATCTTTTCATAAAAAAATTTTTAAGTTTGTGTCTTATTCTGGTTCTGGTTTCCATGGAAGATGTGAGACCTTGCAGGCCTTGTCTGGTGTCTCTTTGATTTCCCCATCAATTGCACACTTGCCTCTTGGAGGCATTCGGTTTGGGAGAGGCTGGTCCCCCACACTCCAGGATTATAATTCAAATGCATTGATTTTATTTTTCTTATTCAATGTTCAACCTTCACATGCATATGAAGCAATGGAAAAATACCATAGCTTGGATCAGGCATGCCTTGGTCCTCACAGGAACATCCTTGCTTTTCAATACTCTCACAAGGTAATGTGCAGCAGTATTACTCAAGCACTGTGCCATCACTTGGTCTCTTGACTGTCGCTTTGGCGGGGGTGGGGGTGGGGGGGTGCATCACTGTCTCTGGTGGTCGTGGGAGCTCCCCAGCGCTGCTCCTGAGAGCCGCTGCTGGATTTGAACCACCAAGCCCGCGGGCCACAGTCCCGCACTCAGCCACTTACGCCACTGGGGCTCAGCCCTTGACTGCAGCTTTTATGAGCAACAATTATAGATCCAAGCAAGTGAGAATCCCTGACACATTCTCTCCTGATGTTACCTATTGGTCTGATTGTGAGGAAATGTGATCTTTATCTTGAGTTGTAATACATACTGAAGGTTGTGGCCCTCAATCTTCATCAGCAAGTGCTTCAAGTCCTCCTTATTCCAGCAAGCAAGGTTGTGGATCTGCATATCGCAGGGTGTTAATAAGCCTTTCTTCAATCCTGCTGCCACCTTCTTCTTCACATAACCCAGCTTCTCTGCTGAGTCGCTCAACATACAGATTGAATAAGTAAGGGAAGAGGACACAGCCCTGATGCACACCTTTCTGTCCCCACAGCTGCCCCTTATTCTAGCTACAAACCCTTCACGGGCACAATGAAGTGTTCCAGAATGCCCATTCTTCTTAAGTTTGTTTTGATCTACACAGTTGAATGATGCCTTTGCAGAATCGACAAAACACAAGTATCCATCTTTCTGGTATTCTCTGCTTTGAGCTAAGATTCTTCTGGCATAGCTTTTAGTCTGGCCTGCACCTCTGGCACCTCCCTCCCTGTCTTTGTCCTGCTGCGACTATTGTTGGATGATCTTCAGCAACATTTTACTTGCAGGTGACATCAGTGATACTGTTCTATAGTTTGAGCATTCTGTTAGGTCACCCTTTCTTTAGACCAGGTACAAATGCTAATCTCTTCCAATCAATTGACCAAGCGTTTGTCTTCCAAATTCCCTGACATCGATGAGTGAGTGCTTCCAGTGTTTCGTGAGCTTGTTAGAACATTTCGACTGGTTTCCCCTCAATTCCTGGAGCTTTGTTTGTGGTGAATGTTGTAATTCCAACTTGAACTCCTTCCGTGAGCATTAACGATTCTTGCTCATATGCTATCTCCTGAACTGGGGGGGTGTGGACTAGTTCTTTTTGATACAGGGAATATATTCTTTCTATTGTCTTTGAATGCTTCCTACCTCACGCGGTCTTTGTACATGATAGAATCTTTCCATGTGACAACTCAAGTCTTCGATTGTTGTTCTTCAGCTTACATCTGACCTATGGGCTTGAACCAGGGGATTTACCTATTTCCACAACTGCTTAAGCCATTTCTTCATATAAATGTCGAGCAATTTGGTCTTCTTTAAAGAAGACTGAAGAAGCAGGAGAGCACAGACTGGAAAATGTAGAAGTAAATAAATCTGAGGTCAGTCAAAGAAATCGAAGGTTGGCCATCCACTGGCAGCTCCTGGTACCGCCGGGCAACACCACAGGAGAGAGAGGAACCAGACAGAGTATCCAGTGCCAGCAGAAGGGAAGGGAGCAAAAGAGAGGATCTCTCTCATACAAAAGGTCACACACACACACACACACACACACTCACACACTCACACACGCCCTAAGGAGGGGCCACCAGGCTGTGACCTGACTGATAGGTTGGACTCCACCCATACCTCCACCCAGGCATGTTTAGGCGATATCAATTCTAACCATGATAACGCCTACTTGCATATATATTTCTCTTGAAATAGAAGTGTTCTAAAATCATACTGTTTTCTTCTATGCTTATTTAATTCATTTCTCTCAAGTGAGGTAATGACCTCTCACATAGTCACATAGTTCTTACGCATCTTTAAGTTTGATTTAAAAACCTAATTGTTGAGTTTCTCTAGAAATCTTGTTTTTATTCATTATTTCTTCAAATTAAAATTAATATTCAATCGATGAAAGTAGCAAGTGCTAGCGTGGAGAGAGAACTAAGGATCTTGTACCATTGCATGCTGAGCTTCCTACAGGATCTAAATCTGGTGTGTGAAATTAAAGGTTGCCTCTGATGCTCTCCTCCCATAATCACAGTAGGGCTGAACTGCTCTCTCTCCAGATTAAAAAGCGAAGGTGCCCGCTCAAGTAATCGAAAGGGTCCCTCAGCAGCAGTATTGTGAGTGCATCAGTGTTTCCTTTCACAGATGCAGCGAACACTACCAACAATTAAACACTGGAATTAAATATGGCTTTTTAAATGTAAAATTAAGGAACTTACAAATGAATTATAGGATCAGACACATCATGACATTGCTTGGGAGACCAGATTAAATGTTCTATGATGGCCTTATGTTAAATGATTAGTCTACTTTTCTCTTTTCTTGGAGCTTATTCCTTTAAGAAGACTGAATTCTTCAATAAGGCACAGTAGCGAATGGAATGGTCCTTCTGTGCCATCATTCAAATTCAAAATGGCTAGGTGACAATTTTTTGCCTTAGTGTGTTTTTCAGATCCAAAGTACAGAAAATAAAATAAAATAAGGTTAAGTACAATAAGTATTTATGAGGTATTTGTTTATATCAACAGCAGCTACTTTTGGTAAAAAACTTCAGGTTGTTTATAAACA
>PVJH01018074.1:0-46189 GCA_004026705.1 Nesogale talazaci | reverse complement strand
TGCATTCTGCATGACAGAAGAATGGTCAGAGGGGATTCACTAGATATTTAACTCATTTTTTTTTAACTATAAGGTGGGCGAAAATGGAGACAAAGTGATAAAGTACTACATTTAGCTGAATTACACCTGCCATAATTGACTTTACAATGTTCTCTGTCTGAGAACAAGGCTGTTCACACAGGGCTTGGTTAAAAGTGATCCACTCAAGGTTTAAACCATGTGTGGACCCTACAAATTGATTTGGGGCTTCCACTGTCATCCATGGCCATCTACAAACCTGGTGCTCACAATATAAGTCCTGATACTATTCCCTACTTTGGATGTGCTTTTTATTTATAATCTTTCGATCACACAGGCTAGAACTTCTTCAGGGTAGTGTGCTTCCTCAATGTAGACTTAGCTGAGGCCTCACTTAGATAGCTGTTTGTTTTCAAACAAGCCTGTACAACCCCAAATGCCATGCTTTCTGATAGCTGGGTACCATTTAGCTTCTTAGTGACACTTTTCTATGGTGTCTGTCTTTTGAGATTATTTATGATGGTTAGCATCCAGCTGAGCAGTGCATTAGAATTATTTATCCTTAAATTTTCTTTGTCATTGAGTCAATGTGGACTCATACTGATCTCCAGTGGGTTTTTGAGACTATAATTATTTACATGGTAGAACTCCAGTCTTTCTTCCTCTGGTGATTTCAAACTACCAACCATGTGGGTCGCGGCCCAACTTGTAACCACTACACCATCAGAGCTCCTCTTAGTCTTAGATTAGGGCTAGCATTAAGTTCAAGTGCCACATCTACTCATATCTGTGATTTAGAAGTGTCTCATTCATTTTAAACTCAAACTGCTGTCATCAAGTGGATGATGACTTGTAGAGACCCCATAGGAGAGATTAGAACTACTTCTGTGAGTTTTCAAAACTGTAACTCTTTACAGTAGTACAATGCCCTGCCTCCCCCCAAGGAGAAGCTGATGGTTTCACACTGCTGACTTTCAGGTAGCAGCCCAACATGTAGCCTCTACTTCTCTAGGTCTCTCCTGGTTCATTTTAGAGACATCATTATCATTTTATTTTAGAGGGTATTATCAATCAAACCCCTGGGGATAAGGTAATTTTATTGATAGTGTCATTAATTTAGTTAATATTATACAATTTAGAACACTGTTGAGAAAAGGAAATTAGATAAATGTAGGCCAGATACAAACCAAAATGCATTAATTATTTACTTATACAGATTAAACTATGAAGTGACTGGACACTTTTTCCACAAACAATGAGAGTTGGTCATAGGGCAAGATATTCAATATAGTATTCATCCACAAAGGCATAACCAACCTACTAGATTAATGCATGTCATAGTAAAGCATGGAGGGCATTAAAATACTAAGAATATGGAAGTCTAAGCCCACCATTCATTGAGCACTCTCTAGACAAGAGATGTGAAATAAACCAAGGGCCGCCAGTTCTATAGGCATATTCTTGCAATTATCTGCTTATTCTCACCCTAAGGAATTTCAGTCTTAGATCCAAGAGCTACAGGTAAGTATGAAGTAAACCCTAGTTCACTTAGTGGGGTTTCCACATTGAGTCCTTCTGATGTGGACTGAATTTTTTGTTGATGCTTTGTTTTGCTTTAAAAGAGAAAGTTTTGGATTAATAATCTGCTGACCATACTGATACATGCTAAGAGAAAATCTAGTTATTATGATATTATTTGTAGCATATTCTCAAGATGAACAGCAATAACTCTGCCCCACCTGATACCAGGATAGACAAGTCAAATGTTTGCACTGATCTTTATCATTTGTTTATAGACTGGATTCACTTAACTTGTACATCACTCTAATCTTTTATTTTTTACATATTTTGAGGCATGGCCTCTCTCTACTGTTTTTTTTTTTACCTGTTTGGGATTTTTTATTCTCTCATCTATCATTTTCATAGACCAACAGATTCCATTTAAGCTTTAGCTTACTATCTAGTCTTCCTTCTCATTCACCCACAGCTCCTCATTAATCTTTGCAGGAGACACAGGGGACATGTGGCAGTCACCTTATCTGGTGCCAATATGAGGATTAAGAGTGTAGGGGTGGAGTGTAATCTGTCAATCTGGAGATAGTCAATGAGACCTCTGTGTAGGCATGACCTTCTCCTCTGAGAACTCTGGGAAATCTGGTACTTCCTGCTCGGAAGCAGGAGACATTCACTCCCTTGGAGACACTCAACCAACAAGTCTGGTTCCCTCTGAGACATTCCTGAGGAGAAGCCACAAGAACCTACCCTGATACTGCCAGAAACATGGACCTAGAAAAGTTACATGGAGACTCCTGCCAGCGCTGAAATGCTTACAACACCTCTGGATCCACAGACTATCTCTCCACTGACTTGTGGTCATTCTGCATTTGACATCATTGCATGTGTATAGTGAATCTGTACAGGACTTAGAGATTGGCATTGGACATATGGGCTAATATTGGACTTAGTCTGGAGAGGGTTGGAATGTTTTTCTCAATGTTCAATTGCTCTTGTATATAAACCTCTTCTTTATATACATGTGCATGTCTATAAATTTTGTTTCTTTAGTCTACTCAGATTAACAGAGGCCATTTATGCTTTCCCCAAAGAAGTATTTTTATAGATGGACAATCATGGTGCCTTTATACACAGATATCAGAATTAAGCCTGTTTGTTACTATTAATAGGAGGTAGTACTTGTGAAGCCATTTCAGTCACTGGTGAAGATGAAATCTTTATCCCATAACTCACATTGAGTACCAACCTGATTTCTTCAAAATAAGAAGGGCTGTTAAAAATGTCAAAGAAAAATGGAATTGAAACTTATTGAAACCCACTCATACCTGCCACTATAATGGTAGGCAAGTCATGGCAGTGGCAGACATCTTCATTCTATTTAATTATTAGTTTTAGCCAGATTTCTAAGAATGTACGTGATGCAGTCTCACTATCCTTGTTTCTCAGGAGGCTTCTGGTGTACTTTTACAAAAAATATATGTTTGTTCTTCTGACAGTCCCCAGTGCAGTCAATGTACATGCCTTCGAAGAGAGGATGGCAAGACTTTGCCACACATACTTTGAACACTTATCAGGAAAGAGACAAGTCTCTGGAAAAGGACATCATGCTTGGTAAAATAGAGGGTCAGGAAAAAGCAGAAAAAGACCCTAGACAAGATAGATTGACAACAATGGATTCAAACATAACAACTGTGAGGATGGCCTAGGGCTAGGGCATAGCTGGGCATATTTTATTGTTCATAGGTCATTATGAGTTGGAATCAACTCTAAGGCACACACATACACACACAGCAGCATGGAATGAAGGGTGGCATAATAGAACAACAATGTTGATGAATATGTAAACCCTAGAATCCTCATACCCCCATGTAATGGCTGCATACCTCCAATGAAGATATTTATCTTGCTAAACTACAATTTTCTAATTTGGAAATTGAGGATACTTATGCTTTCCTGGTAGGGAAGTTTTTGCACCTTAAGGTAATATATACATAGGCTCTGTCACATAAAGAAGGTTTGCAAATTTACAGCTATTATTTTATTACTAATTCTGTAATCAAGGGTGGCATCTTCAGTCTACAGATGATAGAGGCTAACATTTTTAATAAGTAGGACAAAGAACATTGTGAGAGGCTTAGCCATGGAGACACAGTAAGATAGTGATGAAACATAGGATCAATATATAATTTTATAATGAAAGCTATATTCAATAGAGTCTACTACTTGTGCAAATGTCTCAATCTCTAGAAGTTAGAATCTTTTATAATCTCTTTTTATTTTCCATCAAAGGCTTTGTGTTCTGTGATTCTAAAAGAGGAGGAATGATTTGCCATCTCATTTCAGTTGGCAGAGTTTAGAGCATTTCTTTGAGCAGACATTCTATGGAATCTAGAAAAAGGAACAAATCTACTACTATTTTTATACATGCAATGCAGGCATATGATTTGATAAGTCCTTCTTCTAAAGTTTAGGGAAAATGAAGTAATCTACAAATATTTACCAGCAAGATCAAATGAGTTATGTAATCTTCACATGGAACAAAAGTTAGAATGAGCAAATTCTAGAATCAGTGATCTCTGGACACTTTCAAATAGGAACAAATCTAATAGTTGGGGTTCTACCCAGACATCACAGTTTTTAGACCAATACTCAAGATGACTTAAGTAGGATCTTTCCACTCAAGAAAAGACTTTTCAAATTTTCCCACATAGGATAACAATAGAGAAGCAACAATTTGTATTCCTGAACAAACTGTCTAGCAATCGACATGATATTTTCAATAACTCTATCTTTATGTGAAAACTGGGGTGAGAATAAGGTAATAATTACGGAGTTGGTTACAAATATTAATAGCAACACGGATTTCCAGAAGAACAAACAGAGCTATCTTGAAAAAAGGAGAGCCAGAAGGCCTCTTAGATGCAAGTGTGGTAAGACTTCATCTCACATCATTTGGATATGTTATTAGCAGGGACCAGTCCCTAGAGATGGACAATATGCTGAGTAAAGAAAGCAGTCAGTGACAGAGAGAAAGACGTTGGATGCCAAGGACTGACCCAGTGGGTAAAGCAATGAAATCGAACATAAAAATGATTGAGAAGATGGCATCAGACTGGGCAGTGTTTCCTTCTATTGCACATGGGTGGCTATGGCACCTGACTCAATGACTGATACCAACATGAGAAACAGCTGTTCTCACTGTGGTCACTAACCTACAAGAATCAAATCCCTAACTATATCTCGTGCTGGATACAGTATTCATACTACTGAAAACTTCGTATGTAATTTCAAACTTATTGAGCTAAATACTCTTTTTTGTCAGTTTGTTTTAAGTCATTTTATTGGGGATCATACAACTCTTATCACAATCTGTAGATCCATCTATTATATGCAAAGCACATTTGTACATTTGTTGCCATCATCCTTCTCCAAACTTTTTCTTTCTACTTAAGTCCTTGGTATTAGCTTCTCTTTTTTCCACTCTATTCCTGCTTCCCCTTCCCTCATGGGTCCATGATAGTTTATAAATTATTATTATTTAGTCATATTGTACACTGTCAGATGTTTCCCTTCACCCACTTCCTTGTTGTCTGTACCCCATGGAGGTTATATGCAGATTCTTTTAATTGGTTCCCACTTTCTATTCCACCTTCTTTCCACCCTTCTGGGATCAAACATTTCACCTGGTTCTGAAGGGATCATCTGTCCTGGGTTCCCCATGATTCCAGTTTCTCTCTGTACCAGTGTATATCCTCTGGTCTAACCAGATTTGTAAGGTAGAATTCAGATCATGATAGTGGGAGGGAGGAAGCCTTTAAGAACTAGAGGAAAGTTGCATATTTCATTGCTACATTGTACCCTGACTGGCTTTTCTGGTCCCCACAACCCTTCTATAGGGGGATGTTGCTTTGCCTGCAGATGGACTTTGGGTCCCCAATGTGTATGCCCCCCTCATTTAAAATGATATAATTTTAGTTCTTTGATGTCTCATACCTGATCCCTTCAACACATCATGATCACGTGGATTGGTGTGCTTTTTCCATGTGGGGTTTGTTTCTTCTGAGCTAGTTGGCCACATGTTTATTTTCAAGACTTTTAAGACCCTAGACACTATATCTTTTCATAGCCCAGTACCATCAGCTTTCTTCACAACATTTGCTTATTCACATCTTTGTCTTCAGTGATCATATCAGGAAGGTGGGCACACAATGACATGATTTTTGTTCTTTGATGACTGCTAAGTTATTCCATTGACCCCCTCATGATTACAGAAGTTGGTGTGCTTTTTTCATGTGGACTTTGTTGCATATGAGTTGGATGGCTGCTTGTTTACTTCTAAGCCCTTAAGATCCCAGATGCTATTTCTTTGAAAGTTGGGCACCATCAACTTTCCTCACCACTTTTGCTTGTGCACACATTTGTCTTAGGTGATTGAGTCAGGAAGGAGAGCATCAAGGAATGCCAATTTAATAAACAAAGTGTTCTTACAATGAGGAAGTTCTTGATTGGAGGTCCAATGTCCATCTGGTGCCTTAATGCTATCCTTTTAAGTATATGCCTGTAGCTCTATTTCCCCATCATCATATATAAATATATTTATCTATATTTATGCTTGTATTTAGACCTCTGCAGATGCCCTTTGCTTCCAAGTTCCTTCTTCTATTTCCTTTTAATTTCCTCTTGTCCCACTATCATGCTCATTCTTCATTTGGGTTTCAGTAATTTCTCTGTTACATTACTCTTGATCAATCCCTATCAAGTCTCTCACAGAGTTAAATACTCTTAGTCCTGATTGTTTTGGATACTGTTACTTTATACTGACTGGAGAGATGGCAGCATCACTCTCTATGTGTGTTCATGTCCATTTGACAGTATCTATGGGAAAATCAGGAAACGACCAATTTTTATCAATGTTGTTAGGTGTCATTGATAAGCCCTGCATGCAACTGAATGTAAAAATATCCACTGCATGGTGGTAAAACATCATTCTTCCACTTCATAAAGTCAACATGAGATCAGTAATAAAAATGTATGCCATAAATCAGGATATTTTTCATTCTTTTATTTTTATTTGAATAATTTATAACTTTTTCGAAAGGTATTTTTCATTTGTCTATATTTCAAATTGAACTGATCTGAGTTCCTATCTTTGAAAACAGGACTGATGAAAACAAATTCTCTTTTTGCGCACAGGTTAGTCCTTTAGCTTTGCACAAAGAAACTACATTAGGTGTACAACAATCAACCTTATTGAATATATTATTGGGTTATTATATTTAAAAGATTGTGTCCTAATCTGATGCGTGCTAATGATGGCAGCTTTCACTGTAAGTAACACGACCATCCCTTGGAGAGTACTTTGGAACTTTAAAGACAAAAGCCAACAAACAAAAAGACCTTCCATAGAAGATTCTTTCCTACCTACCTTTTTGCTCAACTTGCTAATGGACTCTGCTTGACAGTGCAGTATAAGTTGACCTTTCTTTCACCAAATTCAAAAACACCCAGATGAATTATCAAGCTTCTTCAGACCATGAGGTCTCAAGAAACCATTCTGCATGTTTCAAATGACCTTGCCATACTGATAAAATTAATTGGTGGCAAACATAAAGCTCTGTTTAAGCAAATGATCAGCAGCCAAACCAATTGTGCACAGAAGAATTCAACTCTATCAGTTGATGTATTGTTTTCTGAGCATTTGGGTTTGGGAATGCAGGACAAAATTAGTTGATTTGAGTGGCTGGACAAGTTGTCTTCTTGGTTTTCATGGGAACCCCAAGGGTAGCAGAGCAGAACTGTCCACCAGAGGGTTTTCTAGGCTAGAGCTTTTCAGGAACAGATTTCCAGTCCTTTTTCTTGAGAGGCTTTCTGGTTGAGTCTGATAGGCCAATCTTCCAGTTATTTGTCCACCCTTCAACTGTTTATACCACCCACAGGGATACAATTAGAGACATTCTGACACACTTTGAAAATGGGCTGCCAACATTCTCTCTCTCTCTCTCTCTCTCTCTCTCTCTCCACCTCCCCCCCCCACCCCCGACTCCCGCCCTTAGGCTTGGGGACTTAGTGAGGTGGCACTAGCTGCTAATGAATGAGTCAGAGTGCAGGGTTAACAATACACATTGTCCAACAATTCCTCTTTACCCCAGGTTTCCTGTGGATGAGGAAACCAACTGAGAACACTCGTGTGTTGCCAGAAAAAAGGTGTGTGTGTAATTTTTGTTAGTGTGTCTTGGTCTAAGAATATATCATCCTATTTTCTCCTGTGAGAAACCATCGATAGTCATTTTCTCTATATACCAGCAATCAGTTTTTCAGCAGTTGAGAGCGGCAATTTTTGCTGTATTTAAGAGCATGAACTCTGATATAATACCCAGCTCTGCCATTACTTTCTACATTTGTGAAAACTGTATAACCTTCATCAATTTTAGTTTCTTCTTTAAAGTATGAATAAGCATGGTTCTTTTATAAAGCTTCTTCTTCCTCAATTCCCTGTGAAAGTTTCTTTGTATCTCCTACAGACCACCAGCAGCCATTCAAACCCATCTGAATACCTAAAAAGACAGACAATACTTAAATTGTCTATGATACCAACAAGCTGAGACTTGAACTCATTTTCCCTCAAGATCTGGTACCCTTAGCTCCCTTTTGTAACTTAATTATGCTCTGAAGTAACATATGTGATTGGAGCTGACATGCGGTGAGAAGGGGTTCTACGTGGTTTGTGTGCTTTCTCATTTAAATGTTAAGACCTTGGGAAACTAAATCATAATGTAATGGGGCATCACTCTAGAGCGTTTTGTGAAGTCATGTTACATTTATTCACTTTCCAAAGGAGATGCAAAGCTCCTTCTCACTAGCTTCAAAATGACTCATTCCAAAGGAACTATGTAGTGCGATCTAACAGCCTTTCAAATGTAGCACTCTGAAATTTTTGTCAATTTTTCGGAACCTTGTTAATGGTTCATCGTACATTTAAGTACAAGAAAGATCACCTGCTTTCCAATTTTCTGACTCTTCATTGATGTTACACCGAAACATAGTGTCATCAATAGTTATTCAAGCTCAATGAATGATCTTCAGGTGATTGTTCTATAGTTTGATGGCCACGGAATTCATAGAGGCTATATTATTGTGCCAAATGGAGTGTTATGAACATGGAGTATTTCCTTTCATGGACAAGAAGTGACATTTCTGAGATATTTGATCATAGAGATGGACTCTAAGGTGTTTTCACTTTGAAAATTCTAGATGAAGGGACATGCACGCCTAGGATGTGCCTCAAGTGCACAGATAGATATTTTCAGGAGCTCGTCTGCATTTTCTGACCTGCATTTTTTTTCCTCCTCAAAAGTAGCTTACTCAGAGCTGTGCTGCTTCTATTAACTTGTGGTGCATTTCTGGATGACCTGAGGTGTGCTCTTTCCTGGAGCTGGAACTCAGCAATTAACTCATTTCTCCTAGACAGGGATGGCTCTTCCAAGTACAAAAAGGAGAGCGTTTGATTGTACAAAACCATGGCAGATGAGCAAAGCGACAAGTGGTCATACAGGCTTTCACCTGAAGGCAGGTATCCCACCTTCCTCCTCCTTTACCATTTCTCTCCTGGGACCCTCTGAAGCCAACATTCCCTTCCACTCCCACCCCCCTTATTTTGTTTATGTTATTTCAACATAATTATCTAACCAATGTGCATTTTCCCCTGTTATTATCAACTCTTTATGGAAAGAGGAAGGACAAAACTTAATAAGTAAAAGGTTTTGAGTAAACTTGTCTGATATTTTTCTTTTGGTCACAAAATGAGTCATTCAGCATGCCTGAGACTTATGCAAGTCACATACAATTTTCCCAGAAACTGAAATTAATGTTTGAATTTAGTACACCTAAAAGATATTTGTAAAGATATTATTGTCATCAAATAGTTTGATAATTGCTCCTTCCTCTAAGTTTCCTCACCACCAAATAACCTAACAATCATCAAATATAGAATCTACTTGTCTTGCATATTGAAAGTCCAGAACCTCCATATTTGGCTGGAAAGATGGCCAAGGAAGGATATTTATAATTCAGCAGCAGTCTTTATAATTCTCCATAGAACCCAGAATCTAATTTTACAGAATGTTGCTTTGTGCTTAAAACATTTTGGTTTCCCAGATCTGCCTGCCCAAATACAACCCTTTCCTACCTATGATTTAATATACAGCTTGCTTAGAAATGTCGTCCTAATGCAACGGATCCCGATGCACTGAATCCCTGTACCTGTCAATCTTGATAATCCTCCCATAAATCATTTCTCTTTCAAATACTGCATTTCTGTAAGGTAGAGGTTCATTTTAAATACATCCACAAGTTAATTGCTCATCTGTAGTGCTGCTCAGCCTTGAATACATGCATACATACCAAGCATGCAAAATCAGTGATGTCATTTGTTATTATTATTTCATCTTATTTTTGCGGTGGAAAAAGGCAGATCCAATTTTAGAAGCAGATGTCGGCCCCATAGTAATTATAATAGAAGGTGATGTCTGCTGTTTTCTTTTTGAACTTGACATGAACTAGTCCATGATCCTCACTGTGCCAACAGCCACCACACTTATACCCAAGGGGCATGGATTGTGTGCCCAAGAATTTTCACTGGAGCCTCCAAGATACACACTCCACAGACGAAAGCCTCCAAACCCGAAATAGCAGCATCATGGCCCCCCTGGGGCCCTGCCGCTCGAGCTCACTGGCTGGACAGGAGGCCCAGGAACTGGAGGCAGACTCACTCGCACAGGTATCCCTCCCCTGCAGGCCACCCTGCAGCGACACCCCTAGTGGCAGGCACCCAGGCCCTGCAGGGGAGCTCTGGGAAATCTTAGAGGTCAGGCACCTGGGGGCAGTGGGCACCCGCTCCTCCCAACCCTGTCCCGGACCCAGGCTGCCTGAAGGGTCTGCATGACGCCCGGGTGGGAGTCAACTCACCTCCACGAAATAAAAGCAGGGCAGGAGGGTGACGCTGTCCTTGACCACTTTCCCCTTGGGCCTCTCCTTCGCCGACATCCCGGCCGCCTGCCGGGGTCCGCGAGCTCCCCCGGGCGAGGTGTGCAGCGCGCAGCGGAGGCGAGCCGCCTCCTCCAGCCGCGAGCGCCCCGCGCCACTGAGGTCACATTCCCCGCGGGCCGCGCTGGAGCCACCGCGCTGCATGCAGTGTCCCCGCCTCAGCCCGCCCCTCTTTGCAGCACCGAGCCCGCAGCTCCTCGGCCTCCGGGAGTCGGATTCGCGCTCCTGCGTCCTTTCGGTGAAGCCCGGACGCGCTCTACTCCCTCTCCAAGCTGTTGCTGCAATGGCTTCTCCTCCCTGCCACCCTCCTGCCGCTCTCCACCGCCCTTGCCAGGCTGCACGGCTGGCTGTGGGAGCTTGACGTCAAGAAAGGGAGAGGGGGGACGCATGCAGGCATCCCTGGCGCCTTCGTTGTTGGCAAGGCTGAGAAGCCTCCCCAGCCCTCCCCAGCCCTCTCCAAGCTTCTAGGTCACGCTGGGAGCAGGAACCCCAGGATTGCTGGAGAGCAGCAGCTCCGCCCCTGGGTCCAAACTCCCAGCCAGAGAACCGCATATTCCTGCCTGCGTGAAATGACAACTTGGAACCCATACTGCAAAGCAGGCCAGAGTGGGAAGTCACTGAGAGTTTTCTGACCCCCTCCCACCCACTCCCCCACCCCAACCACCCACCGGATTGCCTGCCCTGGCTCCTGATTCACTGCCCTCGCCCTTGGGATTTCTGGGCTTCCTAAATTCATCACCCCATCACCGGCTGATGAACCCTCCCTCCCCTATGTGCTCTCTGGGAATGGGAGGGGGGGCACCCTGCATCCAGGGATCCACAGACGATGCCCATACTCCCACAGTCTGGAGTAGGATCACTTTTAATGTAGCCACCAGGGCCTCCGAATCACTTTGGTATGATATGACAGGAGTAACCCTAAAAGGTTACTTGAAATCTGTCTCATCTCAACAGTCCTTTCAGGACAGATATGGAAGGCTGGTGCCTCAGCGTTGTGTTTGAGAAACCCGGAAGCATGAAGGAACAAGCAGGGGGAAAGTACTGAGCACACAAAAATAATGTGCATGCCCAGGTATTTGCCAACATCTTGAGGTGTCTCCTTTTCCAACTGGTGGCTGCCATTGCCACCCCACTTTCCACTTTACTTTCTGCACCACTGTGTCCATAGGTCTTTAACAGCTGGGGATTCTCTGATCTGTTCACCAGACTCGTCTCACTAGCACGCAAGTCCCTTCCTAGTTTTCCTCCTTATCAGGCTAGCAGATCCCTATAATCACTCCAGGCTCCGGCCATGCTC
Source organism: Nesogale talazaci (assembly GCA_004026705.1). Lineage (NCBI taxonomy): Eukaryota > Metazoa > Chordata > Mammalia > Afrosoricida > Tenrecidae > Nesogale > Nesogale talazaci. The sequence continues at coordinate 34,317 of PVJH01018074.1, read as the reverse complement.
ACCTGGCAAAATCTCAGCTGTACTAAAACCCACCCCACAGGGAGTGGAAGTTTCCAGGAAAGATCACAGGACTGCATGGTCTCTCACTCGAACCTCACATTTCAGACCTGCGATTTACAAAGTCTGCTCAATTTTCCAATTCTCTTTAATGATTTGCTACTCACTTATCTCTTCTTCTTAGCTAATGACTTCAACTCTTATCTCTCTAATAAAATAAAACAGAAAAGAACTATCTCACAGCTCAAAACTGACTATCCCTAAACACATACACCCACAGTGACCAACCTTCATTGCCTGGATTGCTCAGTAGATTTCTAACTGGTCATTCATTCCTACTGCTTCTGCAAACCAGCAGCCCAGTCTCGACACAGTTGTGAGGATCATCACTTGAAAAGTAAATCCAAAAAATAAAAAAAGATAAAAGTAAAGTAAATTCAGTTGTCTCCTTCTTTTGTTCAAACTCTCCAAAAATGATATCACAAATCAATGGCCAAAAAAAAAAATGCCATCACTTTCCTGGTCCTGCCTGTGTCTCAGACTTGTTCTCCTTGCTCTGTGGCGCAGTCCTAGACAGGAACTTTGCATCATTGTTCTTCTGTGCAGAAGTTCTGTCCTGCCAACATCGGATAGCTAAAGCCTTCAAGACATATCTTCACTCAAATTTAAGCACCTCAGTAAAATTTCTTTAACCTTTTCATCTATGCAGCATACATCACCCTATTCTTATTCTGTCACACAATTTAGTTTTTCTCCATAGGACTTTATCACTGTCTGATGGTATAGTCAATATCTTTGTCTGTTTTTTATCTTTGCCTACCTCTCCTACTAGACTGAAAACTCCACAAAGGCAATTACTTTGTCGCCATCATGTACTTCAAGTCTACAACTATAAAAGGTGGCCATTAAATATTTTGTTGAATAAATTAGTCCATTCCTTGAAATAAAATATGTCTATAAATATGTCTATAAAATCATGTACCATCATTTGCCTCTATATTCAATCATCATTGGTTGGTTTTGCTTGTCAAACAGTGACTGCATTTTACAGTTTACAAAATATGAATAACTTTTTCAAAAATGGGACTGCCACAAGACTTAATTGTCCTAATGCTGAACCTCTTCATAGGCCAAGAGACAATCATTTGAACAGAACCTGAGAAATACTTCATGGTTTAAACAGGGGAAAGGCATGTGTTTGGGTTGGATCCTTTTATCACAATAACTCACTCTGTATGAAGAGCAAGTGCAAGGGCAGTCAATTATTTCATGTGATTCTTCCTGCCAAATGACCTTTTCCTGCACAGATCTAGAAAGAAATTGTGTGTGCATGTGTGTGTGTGTGGCGGGGGGGGAGGGTATTGAAAAGATTCACCTGTGAGTAATTACACACAAGATTCTCTGGAGTGCCATTCTAGTGCATATAAAATGAGCCCTCCAAGAAACAAGAGGAGGGATTTCATTACCAACAAGAGTCCAAGTCCAATGTGGAGTTCATCCTATGGCCGAAAGGTAGATGCTCAATGAGCTTCCTGGATGCAGGACATAATGAGAACAACAGGGCACAACAACACATTCAGGAGTCAGAGCGTGGAACAGAGGGATGCACTTCCCAACCCAGTGAACAAGTCCATCTGGGTGCTTTGAACAGGAGGCTGGCTTGCAGAGTGGGGTCCCTCTGGGCCCTTAATTGGGGAAGAAAACCTCGTTGACCCACTGAAGTGGAGCTGAGTTCTTTTGGACTGAGGCTTACTGAAGTGAGTTGCCTGTGGACACATAATTCAGGGAACTGGCTTGTTGACCCACCTAGCTTGAGCCAATGAAGTGATATGCTCATTTGGGCATTTACTAGCAGAGCTGAAAGAACTTTATAACATTTCCTGATAAAACAGCTCAACTCTAAGCATATCTCTCGAGTATTAGAAGTTGTTAACTTTATTAATATGCTCTTTATGCTGGAATTTTGTCTGTGAGTTCTGTGTAGTTGTTGCAATGGATATTAGAACTCAGAGTGGTAAAGTAGAGAACGTTAATTAAGATAATACAGTGAGTCATCCTAGAGACATTCTGTATGAATAAGCATACTACATCAGAATTGGAAGAAATATCATTAATAACCTGTGTTATGCAGGTAGCACCACCGTACCTGCTGAAAGTGAAGAGTAGAATGACTTATCGATGAAGCCCTCAAATGGTAGCCTTCAGTATAGAGTACAACTCAATGTGAAGAAAACTCAAATCCTCACAATGGGATCAGTGAACAATATTAAGAGACCTGGAGGGAAGCTTTTACTTGGAACCACAAACACTGCCCACTGTCAAGAAATCAAATGACATATCTGCCACAAAAGATCTCTTTTAATTATTAAAGAGCAAAGATGCCACTTTGAGGCCTAAAGTATGCCTATTTGATTTAAGTCACAATATTTTCAATTACTTCACATGTGTGTTAGTCCAGGTAGACTAGAGGAATAAATTTCAGAGACACGCATATAGGTTTAAGGAAAGGGTTCATATACAAAAGAAATGTGACCCTAAGAAGGCATCCCAATCCAGTCCAGTGCAAAGTCATAAGTCCAATAATAACCCATATGCCCGAAATCAGTCCATAAAGTCTGCTTCTGACTCAGGAAGTCACAGGTCAGTGGGTGCAGAATTCTGGCGCTGGCAGGGGTCTCCCCATGCTTCCTCGCTTCCAGGGCTCAGGTCCATCAACAGCATGCCACTCCAGCTTTAGAGGTCCGGTTCCATCGGGGCAAAGGTGTGTGGCCTCTCTGCGGCTCCTCCAGCTTCTCAGATGCTGCCAGCTTGCCTGTGATTAATCATCTCTGAAACTAACTCCCAACAACTGGGGAAGATAGCTTCTCATCTTCACGAGGGAAATACCGCAAGATTTCCCAGGAGTCTCAGGTGAAAGCCGTGCCCACACAGAGGCCTCTTCAGCTACTCAATGGCTTTCTCCTGATTAACAGGCCAGACTCCACCCCTACATTTCAATTATAAAATTAACATAAGCACATGACTGCCACAACATGTATGTGAAAGCTTGATAGCAAATAAGGAAGAACCAAAAAAGAATTGTTGGAGAATTTTGAACATGTGGAATATACAATGACGTCTCAGAAGAGTGAAGAAATTTAACTCAGAAATAGTACACATTTCGTAGAAATGAGAGTGGTGAAACTCTCTCTGTATGTACTTTGGAAAATGTGATGAGGAGCTATAATTCCCTGGAGAAGGACACTCTTCCTCTTCCGGGGACGCTGTGTAGAGGCCCTCGCAATGGTTCAGCATCTGACCTGGCAGCACAGGCTGTCCGACAACACAGCCTCTAACAACATGAGGTGGTCCCGAACCCCTGGTCCTAGAATCGTTTACCTTTCTACAAAGAAGGTGGGGAGAGCACCCAAATCTGCATGTGGCGTGTGCCCAGGCCAACTCCGAGGGGTCCGTGCCGTGAGACCCAAAGTGCTCATGAGGTTGCCCCAAACCAAAAACACGTCAGCAGGGCTCATGGGGAGTCCATGTGTGCTCGATGGGTCTGAGACAGGATCAAGCGTGCTTTCCCTATTGAGGCGCAGAAAATCATTGTGAAAGTCTTGAAGGCACATGCACACAGTCAGAAAGCTAAACAAATACTTGTTTAAGCTTGTTTTACGAATAAATCAAATTGCTTGTTCTGGTGAGAGAGAGAGAGAGAGAGAGAGAGAGAGAGAGAGAGAGAGAGAGAGAGAGAGAGAGAGAAACTCCCAATGAGTTGGGCTGACACGGCAGGTGCAGCAATAGGCTCAAACACAACCTTTATGGCTTTCACAGCCAGTAGGGTAATCTTGAGTGACAAAAAAGTACTTCATCCCACTTGCTTCATTTGAACTGAAAGCAGAACTTGTATGTGGGATGTGACATCCAGTCTGCTGATTGCAGATCCTTATAATAAGAATGTATTAATTACAACTGCTTGTGTCATGCAGAACTGGAATATTTTCCATGAAAATCATATTTTCAGTACATTTAAGGGAATAAGTGACACCTATGAAAAAATAGAAGCACTATTGATGTGTCACAAGATTATTTCACAGCATAAATAACCTGGGGAAATGTGTCTGAAAATGCATTTGACATTATCAATAAAACTGTCAGATTCCTCAAATTAAAAAGAAGTACTGTTCCTGTGTGTGGTTTTAGGTCCACAGCCAAATACAAACCATATTTGAACTTCTTGGACACAATTTAGCCTTGGGGGTATTTGCATGACATTTATCTTTACAGTCATACAACTGGATATTTGATCTAAGCAAGTATTTCTCAGACATTATCTCCTCTCCATGGCATTTTAAGAAGATATTGTAAAATTTTATTGCATTTTCTGAAAAAGAAAAGCTTAAAGACAGAGAGGAAGAGTAGAAACGAGGAAAAGCGTGAAAGTTGAGCAAAGTTTTAGTTCTGGTCTCATCACTGACTAATTTTAGGGTTATGGCTAAGGCAATTTCTCATTAGGGACTCAGTTCCTTCATCTAGATAGAACATTAACTGGTTGAAATAGACATCTGGTCTTTCTCTTTCCTTCTTCCTTTCTACTTTCAAATGTTTTATTGTGCATTAGGTAAGGGTTTACAGAGCAAGTCATAGATTTACATTCAACTTCCACACACATTTTGTTTGAAGTCAATCACTGCAATACACTCAATGTACCAACACTTCTCTAACTTCCTCTTTATGTTTCTATTCCAATTCCTATCCCTCTGAAATTTGTCCTTGGGGGAAATGCTGCTCTTTTGCTCTTAAATGGTTGATTGGCCGAACATTGTAGTAAATTCAGTTCCAGATTTGAAAGGTAATTAAGGACCAGAGCCTTTATTGTTCCCCTGTTTCTATGACCAATAATTTTGGTCTCTTCTTTCATATTGGGTTTTGTTGTGCATTTTCCTCCCCCTCCATCCAGTACCATTTAATGTGATCTTTTTCATAGCAAGGTGATAGCTGTAGCTTAGCATCATCTAGTTTCTCTAGTTTCTGGGTTATCGAGACTGCTGTTTCCTTGATCCATTGGTCCATTGAGTTAATTGTTTCTGCATGTCTTTTTATTTTCATCATGCTTCCTCCTTCTTTAAAGGGAGAGACAAATGGCTACACCTTACATGGCTGTTTCTGATCATTAAAGACTTCAATTACTAATCACCAAAGTAGGATGTAGAATAATCCCTTGGTGAGCTATGTTGTGCCAATTTAACTTGATGTCCTCTAAAACTATGGTCCTGATTCCTGAGACCCAATAGCTCACTCTTTCAAAGTGCTTAGATATGTCTAAGAAATAATCATAACTCTATCCCCTTTGTGCTCCACCACATTGTGGATATATTTAATGCAAACACAAATGCACATATACAAATATCCTCTGGAAAACCTATGTATCCATTGGTAAACATCCACTCTCCCAGCCACACCTGATTAGCCTGCCTGTATTTTCAACTTTCTTCGTGTACATCACTGTTATTGGACAATTGTGTATATAACCGTATTTGCCTCTGTTGGCTTTAACTCTTGCAGACTCCAAGTATCTTGCTCTGGTTATTTCTTCTTCTTCTTCTTCTTTTTCTCCTCCTCCTCTTCCTCCTTCTTTTGAACATTCTTTTCTTTATATGTTCTCTGCTCCTTTATTGAAATTGAAGTTTTCTGCTGCCTATCTGCCTGCTTATTCAGAGTTCATGTTTTCTTCTCCTTGTTAGACAGCTTGATCTTTCTATGACAAATTATTTCTATCATTGAAGTCGAATTTCAGGACTACTAATCAAACTTTCAGCATTCTCTAGACCAAGGGGTAGATCAGTGTCTCAAACAATTGGACTTCTGTTCTCTAGAAATTTGAATCTCATTGGAAGTAGTGCAGAGAAAAACATACTTGGTGTTGATTCATGGCAGAAGCAAAACATGAACAATAATTCTTAGAACAATTTTCCCACTATTATTTCAGAGTTTGTGTTTTTGGTTTCCTTTTGTTTCTTTTGTAACCCCCCCCACACACACACACTTTCAATTAGGAGTTCTGATTGCATGGAGGATAAGTATTCAGTTGCTAGCTAAAAGGTTGGCTGTTCAAAAGCAGCCAGAGGCTTCTATAAAAATACAGCCTAAACCACGTAGGGGTCAGTTCTATTCTGTCAGATGACAGAACCATTGACCAGATAGCACTCAAGTCTCTCTGATTCTGATTCCTATATTTAATTTATAGGAGAGGGTCGAACTGCTGTGGATTTCTGAGACTGTGATTCTTTAAGGAAGTAGAAAACCTCCTCTTTCTTCCTTGGAGCATCTGGTGATTTCAAATTGTTGGCCTTGTGCTTCACAGTTCAGTGCACAACCACTACACCACCAGGGTACCCATGCTAACAACCAGCATCTTTTCATTAAATTTTCTTTTGATCTCAGATTTAGACAGAGACCATTTTGCACAACCACTACACCACCAGGGTACCCATGCTAACAACCAGCATCTTTTCATTAAATTTTCTTTTGATCTCAGATTTAGACAGAGACCATTTTGTTGGTTGTAAAGGGAAAAAAAAATCCCCAACTGAAACAAAGAGATCACTAGATATTTGTGTTCCAAAGAATTAACTTAAAATTAAAAAAAAATAGCTAATAAAAAGTTTGCCTAAATCTCTGTAATGTTTGCATAGTTTTTGTTTATAGGAATTTAAAATTACCTTTTCAAAAAGATTTTTGCTTTTTGCAACCCCCTGAGGTATCGAACAGGGTATAGTACAAGGTTATTTATGCAATTCTGGCTAGCCTTATTCTACAAGAACACGTATTTGCTTTGGGAGTTCATAACTAGTGCAAGAGTTCCCAAGTAATGGCTAAGGAAACAAAGGAAAACCGGGTTTGCATAGTTTTCCTACAGGGGTAGACACTCCCATGGAGAGAATAGGTAACAATGGTACTAGAAAACACTGACTTTCTTTAGGAATATTACCAGGGCCCGGGCTGGAAGAAAGGAATCTTAAATGTGCAATGGTTTGAGTTTATGTTAAAGATTGGCTGATAAAACCACACATGCCTCAGGGGGAGAAAGATGAGACACTGATTCCATAAAGATTCAATGCCCTCACAGCCTTATAAACCCTATTTAAAGGTTCCTTTTTTTTCTGTAGGGTCACTACATGTACAAATCACTAAATGGTGATGGTCTGACTTTGAAGTAAATGACTCAGTGCCTGTTATTGCTGTACTGGCTGCAAGCATTTCTTTCATGGTGGTAAATAACAAGCAGCAAATAACTGAGGTATATGATAGTCCCAATACCCAGTCAAAAATATTTTCAATTGCCTTTGATTCATTCATGCTTTTCAGGGTTTATACTTAGTCTTAGAATTCGTTGAGTTTCTCTTGGATTTTTTTCTCTTTTCTGTCTGTCTCTTAGTCCTTCCTGATAAATAATTCCTTGTTCCCTGAAATATTCTACTATAGCACCCAAGCTCTTTTTCCATATCACAACCCTCTAGATAAGTCACCCTCCACTAAATACTCCTTGTTTGAACACCCTCCACTAAATCTCAAGTTTGAATCATAATTATGACATTCTTAGTTGTGTTTGTACATTCCCACATTCTTCTCTTTTGGAATATAATGATATATCACATTCTTGAATTTATCCTCGCAATACCAGTTCTCAAGGAGCTCTGCTTGTATGGAGGGTTAAGAAGCTTTTGCTAGGTGCACGGTCCATGATTCAAATTCATACACACTGTAATTATCCACAGAAGAATGGTTAGACTAACTGCTCTCTTCAAAATTAACAGACTCAGCAACCCACTTGTCTTTTGAGTTAAAATCAACTGGATGGTAATAAAGTTTGATTTGGTTTAAATTCCAGTTTTCTGAAGACTGGTATCAATTATGGTCTTAATTGTGCATGATTTTGGTTGTTCTTGATATGCTTTAATTATATACTCCTAATTCTTGGACAAATTGAAAGAATTGTAATGTCTCTTCTATACACTCCAACTGTCCATCTTTGCTATTACTACCTCTTAAAATTTTTATTTTTCTCTTTGATGTTATAATAGTCTCAATGTCCTCTGACCTCAAGCCTCTCTTTTTGATTCATTCTATAATTTTATTCCAGATTAATTTTCCTAAAACATAATGCTATCATGTCACTTCCTTGATCAAAAATATTCCAAGGTTCTTCATTATTTAGACCTTCCTAATGCCATAATCCTTTAATACAGTTCCTCATGCTGTGGTGATCCCACCCACCCCAACCAAAAAATTATTTTCCAATTATAGTATATGTACTTCCAAAGTGAGCACAATAGCATTATTTTCACTACTACTTCATAATTCTAATTTTGCTACTATTTTGAAATGGGCAACCTCTGCGAAAGGATCGTTCGACCCCCAATGGGGTCATAGCACACAGGTTGAGAAGCGCTGGTCTAGACAATTTTATTCAGACTCTAGCTTGATTTTTTTTCCATGGGCCTCCTTGTTATGGCCTCCACAAATACTTTTATCTCACCTCTCATCCTTCCTTGTGTAGACCCAATATTCTAGACAGCCCGATCAACTTAGTGTTGCATAATAAACCATACTTTGTTGAATTTAATTCTTTAGTGTGCTTTCCTTGACCCAGTCTTCATTCCAAGCACAAGGAAATATCTTAATAAAGATTTACAATCTTTTCAACCACTGTACTTTTTGAAGATTTAATTCATGAATATGTCTTTCCCAAAATGGCATTTTCCTGCTTGGAAGTATGAATAATGTCTGACCCTCATAAAAATATATCTAAGTGGGATTTCCAGAATCACTTCACGGAAATCCGTGCAGGGGAGCCACTAAAAGGGAAACTACACACTTCCAGGTCACAGGATGAGCAGCATAACAATAAGTAGACAGATCTACTAGGTTTTGATGAACTGTGCGATTGTGGCTTACCACTGTGGTGGTCGGCTGGGGCTTAGCCTTAGTGTCACCCCCTTCTCAGTCTTTGCCAGGCTGATTTGGCCAACCCACTTCAACACCACCACAGCTGACTTCCACCAATTGGCAGGTTTAAACCACCTCTCCAGTGCCACAGTCAGGCGATAGGTGCTGAGCTAGCTCATTACTTTTTTTCCCCTCTCTTTTCTCTTTCCCACCCTAGTCTCAGTGGGTTTTTCTTCTTTCTTTTTATCCCCATGACTATCCTACAGGCCACTTCCCTCTGCCTAGGGCAACTTTACCAGCCCAGCTGGGGGAACTCCGGTAAAGTGACCAGATTTTAACATTGGTAAAGCAGGACACCGTTTACTGGGGGATGGGGTGGTGGGGTGGGGTGTTAGTGGGGGTATTTTACCAGGGATGGGGGGTGTCAGAGGGGTATATTCCCTTCCCGTTCTCCCACTGTTTCCTAGCTTGCCCTGCATTCTTTCCAAAAATTGGAACTTTAAAAAAAAACCTCAGGACGCGGGGATAACTGTTGAAGATCAGGACTGTCCACCAAAAGCGGGACGTCGGGCCACTGTGCTACATGTTGCTGGGTAAAATCTCACCTGTCTTCTGCCACACCCAAAACATCTGTTGTAACTCTCGTGTACCCTCCAAGGCACTCTAAACAGCTGGGGGAATTCCCGCGCTCTTTGTGGCGCTCCACTCAGCTGGGAGAAAGTTTGTTTGCGTTCCACAGAGTGCATGTGACTGGGGAATGCCCTACCCATCATTCGCAGCCCTCCATATGGCTGATGGAACTTCCTCCCATGTGCTGCAGTATTTCACGTAGCCTAAGGCGGCTAAGCCAGTCTTCAACAGCATGACCCACTGCTTCGGGAACCTTTGCTGAACCACTGTAACGATCTTGATAACAACGGAAATTCTGCCTCACTACCTGTGATGTTTTATAACAAAGCAGGTACACACACACATCCTCCACAGTACTCGCAGTGCAGAAAACACCTCCACACACACCCTCTTTGGTGCTTCAATTTACCAGGGGTCACATCACCACAGCTTCCAGGAAGTTCATCCAGGGCAGCCAGCACGTTCATCATGAGCCCACAACTATCCAACCATGGTTTCCTGAGAGGACCATCTAACTTGTCTGACAAAAAACAGAATGCTCTTTGACTAGAGAAAGAGTGAAACCACAGAAGGATAAAGCAGTAGCCTAACCACAGTACAGTTAGCTGCAGGCAATTCAAAGATGCATTTCTACGAGTCTCCCAAAGATAGAGTCCAGTGTTATACAAATCTATTGAAAATGAGACTCCTCTACAACACCACATAAACAGCAAACAGTCTCTACACTCTCATAAAAAAAAAGGAGAAACAAAAGGCAATGTCAGAAGACGTTATGAAGCTATTGACACACACAGAACAGGCAGATATTTATCTGCCACAGAACTGCTTGCAGTCATCTTGGATATAAGGAAAGCAATACAGAAAAAGAATGAAATGATATAGGAGAAAAAGGCCATGCCCCACAGGGAAATACATATGGGGGGAGATAACAAAAGTTATCTACGAGGATAACCAGGCAGACTCCAATAAAAGGGAAAGGAAGTCAAATAAGAAAACCAGAGAAGTTAAGAAAACCAGAGAGCCATGTCTGATGTTATAAAGAGCAAAAGTATTGGAATAATTGAACTACCGGAACAAAGAAGAAGTCAAATGGAAAAATAGGATGGGAATTCTGGGTGGAAAGCTTAATTAATGAAAATCAGGCAACCAATCAGGGTCCTGAAAGAACACCAGCTTGATTCATTCTCAAGAAGAAGTCATCGAGGCATATAATGGTTAAACTATCAAACTTTGAGGGAAAGAAGAAAATCATAAGAGTGACTAGGAAAAAACAAGCAGTCCCCCATAAAGGCACTCCAATACAAATATGCTCAGACCTATCAGAGCAAATCCATGAGGAGGGTATCGAGAGAAAACAGTCCTCAAGAAAACATTGGCTCGAGGATGGAAACTAGGCAAGAATGAACCACAAATAAGCACACACACACACACACACACACAAAACACAATTATAAGAAAGGGAGGTAGGAAAACACCCAACACAAAATGTACAAGATGACATTACAGAGTCCCCTGAATATCAATGGACTGAACTTAGGCATTAAAAGGCAGAGACTAGCTGACTGGCTTAGAAAACACAACCCATCTATCTGCTGCCTAGAGGAGATAAATCTCAGATTACCTACAAACCAGGCTGAGAATCAAAGGCTGGAGAAAAATACACCAAGCAAATGGCAATTCAGAAGAAGCAGCTGTTGCAATCCTAATCTCAGACAATATTGACCCCATGGTGTAAGCCATAACAAGAGATAAGGAGGGCCACTCTATAATGCTTATTGGAACAGCAAACCCCAAAATAGTGAACATAAATAGACATATGTGCCCAATGTGAGACTCATAAGATCCCTTAATCAAACGCTCCAAAAGATCAAAGAAAAATCATAAGCTTGACAATTATAATAGGTGATTTTAATGCACCACTCTCCAAGAAAGATGATCTCAGTAAACGAAGCTTAATAAGGAGGCTACAGATCTAAATATTGCAATTAGACAATTTGACCTGATAGATATTTTCAGAGCTCTCCACTTCAATGCAAAAAAAAAAAATTCACATTGTTTTCAAGCCTCCATGGCATATACTCAAAGATAGACCACATGCTGGGATCAAGTAGAATCTGTAATTCAAGTACATAGAAATCATTCAAACTTCTCTCTCTGATCACTATGTCCAAGGCTGGACATAAACAAAAGGACGATGAAGAAAACAAGGATAAGCAATTGGAGGATGAATGACGGTATTACAAAAAGAGTGAGCACTGGCCCAAATCTGAGATGAAACTAGGAAGTTTCTATAAACCAATGAGAATAAGAATATGATGTACCAGACCCATTGGGGCCCAGGAAAGACAGTTTATCAGAGGAAGTTTACTAGCAATGCATGCACCTATCAGAAAGTAAGAGGGACTTATAATTGATATGCTGAAACAAAGCTTGCAGCAGTTAGAAGAGTCATCAGGACAATCCTAATATCAAAAGAAAAGAAATAATAAAAATCAGGGCTGACATTCAGGAGAGGGAAGAAAAAGAATACTATGGAATAAATTAATGCAGCTGAAAGTGGGTTCTTTGAAAGGATTAACAGGATTGACAGAATACTGGCACACCTAACCAAAGAAAGGAAAGAACAACCTTCAATAGCAAAAATGAGGGATGAAACAGGGGACATTACAATGGACCCTAATAAAATCAAAAGGATAATTACACAGCTCTATGAAGTTTTGCACTCCACTGAATTCAACAACTTGGAAGACTTGGAAAAATACTCGGAAAAACAAACACCCCCTAGACTATCTCAGATGGATATCAAAAATCTCAACAGACCAATAGCAATAGAAGAAATAGACAAGGTTATCAAGGGATTGCCAACCAAAAAATCCCCCAGACCAGATGACCTCATAGCAGAAATCTACCAACCATTCAGGGAAGAACTGACAGAAATCTTACACAAACTCTTCCAGAACATAAAAAAAGATGACAAACTCCTGAACACTTTCTATGAAGCTAATATAAGTCTGATAACTAAAGTGAGCAGGGACCCCATAAGAATCAAAACTACAGACCAATATCCCTAATGAACATCAATGCTAGAATCCTTAACAAAATACTGGTCAATAACATACAAAAGTATATAAAACAAATAATTTATCATGATCAAGTGGGATTTATAGAAGCAGAATGGTTCAACATACAAATAGCATTAATTGCTATATGAACAGGAAAAACTATAAGAAGTACAGGACAACATCAATAGATGAGAAAAAGCATTCAACAACATCCAACACCCATTCCTGTTTAAGACACTTAAGAAGATAGGAATGGAAGGAAAATTCCTCAATATAGTATTAGGTATCTATGAAAAACCAACATCATGCTAGTCAATGGAGAAAAGACAAAAATAATCCCACTGAAAAAGGGGACCAGACTAGGATGCCCCTTGTCCCAACTCTTATTTAACCTCATTCTGAAGGTCCTAGTTAACAATTTAACGCAAAGAAGACATTAGACATATTCACTTTGGGAAGGAAGTGGCAAAACTATTGATGTTTGCAGATGATAGGATTTTTTACATGGAAAATTCCAAAAGCTCCAAAAGGGGAGTGGGAAGCAACAGAGGAATATGTCAGAGTGGCCAGATGTAAGATCAACAAACAAAAGTCTATCAGACTGCTATACACATTGGACAAGACAATGGAATAGAAAAGTGGTATCTTTCACAATAGCCAAGCACAAATTAACATATCTAGGGGAATAATTGAATACATTGATTTGTCACTTTGTCACAAACAAAAGATTTCTATGAGTAAAAATGCAAAACACTATTACACAAAACCAGGCGTGACCTCAACAGACAAAAGAATAACAAACCCATGCTCATGGATCTGAAGATTCATGTAAAGTAATCTGTAAAGATATCAGTTCTGCCCAAGGTATGATATAAGTTCAATGCTATACCAATCCAAACACCATCATCTTTCTTCACAGAATTGGGAAAAGTTCTTACAAAATTCATATGGAGAGGAAAGTAGCCCAGAATTAGCAGAGGACTCCTCAAGAAGGACAAAGTGGGAGGGCTTGCTTTACTTGACTTTAGCACCTATTAAACAGACAGTGGTGAAAACCTTGTGGTATTGGTATAATGACAGATACTCAGACCAATGGAAAAGAACTGAAAACCCAGAAATAAAGTCATCAGCATACAGACAATGGTGATGGAAAAATAGATATTTACCTACAGAAAATTAAAGCAAGACCCTTGCCTCACTCCATGCTCAAAAATAATCTCAAGATAGATCACAGACCTGAGGTAACCCCTCCAAATTATTAGTATCATTAATGAGGGAATTGGGACAAAGTTAAGAACTTTGGCTCAGGGAATACATAGACTATCAGAAATAGGGAAGGGCACAGATATAGATGAGACACAAAGTGACAAGTGGGATATACTGAAGATAAAACATTTGTGTACACCAAAATAATTCACCCAGAGAGCAATAAGGGAGTCTACAGACGGGGAAGACATCCTTAGTAATGACACAGCAGACAAAGGCCTTATTAGTAAAATTTATAACATTCTGCTGGCTTACAATAAGAAAAAAAAATTAATTTCCCAATGAGCAGGTGGGCAAAGGATCTGAGCAGAAGTTTCACTAGGACAGAATTTTGAATGGCCAATAAACATATGAGAAAATGTTCCTGATCATTGACCATAAGAGAAATGCAAATTAAACCAACTATGAGAAACCCCATAATAACCTTAAAGATAACCCAGTTCAAAAAATGAGAAAGTAACAAGTGTTGGAGGGGCTAGGGTGAGATAAGAGCTCTCATCCACTGCTGGTGAACCTGTAGGTATACACAACCATTATGAAAATCAATTTGGTGATATATAAGACAACTGGAAATTGACCTATCAAGTGATCCAGCAAGCCCCCAACTAGCCATATACCCAGAAGAGGCAAGATGAAAACTTTTGCCAGATATTTCTGCTCCAATGTTCACAGTTCACAATCACAGGGAGTTGGAAACAACCTAAATTTCCATCAACAGATGAAGGGATCGAACATCTGTGGTGTACACATACAATGGAATAGTAGACGTACCTAAATGCAGTGATGAATGCACAAAGCACATTGCTGCATGGGAAGAAATGGTAGAAATTATGTTAAGTGAAGTAATCCAAGTTCAAAAGGACAATTGCAACATGAGTCTGCCGAGGCAAGGTTAAAAATGTAAAGGGGGCATGGGGTAAAAGTTTCTATATAAATACATTGCTGAGGTGAGGTCTAGGTACTCTACAGAGGCCAGAACAATACAGGGACACTTGTAGCATCAAATATAGACTGTGTGGCTTGGGCATGGCATCCCATGAACTGGAAAACACTCCTAAAGGTCATCAAACATGCCCAGAACTATTTATAGAAATTTTTGGTTTTGTCATTAGTTTTTGTTATTGTTCTGTGTTTTTTGTTGTTGCTGTTTTGTTTTGCTTTGTCTTGCTTTTGTGCTTATTATTGTTTCTGCATGCCTATCCAGGTAAAATAGACTGAAAAAAATATCCAGAGATGAAAACAACGGGACCAATGGTTCCATGGGGCATGGAAAATGGGGAGACATGGAACAAAGCCATGGACAAGGGGCCAGGGAACACAAGTGATATAAAATCGATGGCAAGGAGGGAGTAGGATACCTGTGAGGCTTAATCAAGGGCAATGTAGCTGAGAGAAATTACTCAAGTCTAAAGTAAAGACAAGCTTAATAGTGGGACAAGAGGAAAGTAAAAGGAAATAGAAGAATTATGAGGAAAAGGGCATTTATAGAGGTCTAAAAACAGGCATGAACATATGTAAATATATTTATATATAGGGGTAGGGAAGTTGATTTATGTAAGTATATTTTTATGTTACATATTAAGATGACAGATGGACATTGGACCTCTACTCAACTACTCCCTCAATGCAAGAACACTTTGTTCTAATAACCTGGCATTCTGTGATGCTCACTTCTGGGACCAACAATGAGAGTAGGAATAGGAATAGGGTATGGGGAGAAAAGGGGAATGAATCACAATGTTCTACAGGTAACCACCTTCCAGGGGACCAGAAAATAGAACAGTGGTGAAGTGAGACTGTGGTTGATATAAGTAATGAACATTTTTAAAGAAATTATCAAGGTTTTGTGAAGGAGGGCAGTTGGAAGAGGGAGGAAATGAACTGATTCCAAGGGCTCAAATACAAAATATTTTGAAAAAAATGATGGCAACATATGTACAAATGTGCTTGACACAATTGATAGATGTATGGTTAGTGATAAGAGCTGTAAGAGCCCCCAATAAAATGATTTTTTGTAGGCCACCCAATAAAATGATTTTAAAAATAAAGTATAACCTTTAGCATAAGATTTGATGAGTCCAAGAGTTTGCTGAGCATTCAGTTAATAAATAAATTCTTTATGGCTATTTTTCCTGCTATAATGGAAATTCAGCATTGGATCAATATAGAGTTTCTAATACAATCATTAGTTAAAAGTATTAGGTTTTATGATTTGATTGGAATAAGCATGGAATCATTTCTCTCTCATTTCTCTTCACCTCTATGAACACTTTGAGAACACTGTCAACTCTCACAAGAAGTGTGAAAGGAGTCTGACACACAGAAATGAAAATCTATTTTAATTAGGCCAGAATGAGTCTTGTTGTCTCATTCCTTCAGTAATTATCCAGTGGTAGTATAGTTAGAATTTAGACTAATTAGATCAAAAGCAGGCTTTCAGCATCCCTGTGGAGCTGCTGGAAATGTGCTCCAATGAAGCAGATTTTCTTTCAAACTATTCTCCTCTGGTCATTTATGCCCTTCTATAAATGTTATAATTTCTAAGTTCAGCTGAAGACTCACTTCCCTCATGAAAGTTTCCAGCCTTTCTCTCAGGCTTTAGAAATTTTAATCATTTCCTAAAAGCCATGCTAGTATTCCTCCTACACCTTATGTACTTGTTCAGCCTTGCGTTTATCTCTTCATCTTTCATATTCTGTATTTAGGAAGGTTTTCTCCCCTGGTTTTTGTGTACATATTTATTCATGTCACATAAGAAATGTGAGAAAATATACTATTTTTAAATATGTGATGGCCTTATTCTGAGCACATTGATGTCCTTGCTCTAGGTTTATCAATTTTCCAATACGTTTGGGAAAGTTATTTTTCTTAATCACTGAATAATAGTATTTCAAGTCACTGAGTATTATCAGGCAAATCAAAAAAGATCTTTATATTGTTATAAGATCAAAGACATCATTTGGAAGACAGACTAAGTTGTGTCTGATTCAAGCCATGGTATTTGTAATCACCTCACATGCATTGGTGGCTAATGAACACATTAAGACTGAAGAAGAATCAATGCTTTTGAATTATGATGTTGGCAAAGAATAGTAAATGTACTATTGGCTGATAAAGGGAACAACGTTTTGAAAGAAGTGCATTTTCAATCCTCCCTAGAAGCAACATTCCTAAGACCCCATTCTATGTACTTTGAGCATGTTATCAGGAGGGACTAATACCTGGAAAAGAAAGACATTAGACTTGGTAAAGTAAAGGGCTAGCAAAATAGAGGAGAATCCTCAAAGATACAGTTATGTGATGGCTGAGGGCAAACAGTGTCTTGTTGCTGTACGTAGGGTTACTGTAAGTCAGATGGACTCATTGAAAGCTATCAATAACAGTATTCCATTGAATAGATGTATGCTTTAGTTAGACTGTTTCTGGTTTTTCCTACTATAAATATCCTTAGTGCTGTGATGATCACAGATAGGCATAGGGCTGCTCATGGTGCCTTTGTTAGATTCCTGGGGAATATACTTAGGAGTAGAATTGCCTGGTATATAGGGTAACTTTCTCTCTAGTTTCTTTGATGAGCCACCCAATTCTTTCTGTGATAACCGTAAAATGTTGCTTTCCAAACCTTCTATATTATTTGTTACACTAGATGACAATTTCTCAATATGCTGTATTACTTTCACTTCCTTGATGACAACCATTATGTTTCATAACTGACTATTAGAATAATCAATGCAGAGACCGAATTATTTGAAAAGGAATTATCACAAGGACACACTATCGTGCAATCAAAACCAGTGTATGATATAAAACACTGGTTGTTTCCTTTATTGCTACTCATACAACTTTTGTCCACATAGTATGTTTTGGACACCTCTAACAAAAAGTTGAAGCAAGGAAGTTCTGAAATGATTCTCATGTGCAAAAGTACTACACATTTGAGTTCACACGCCCCTTCTTCACCAAGGTGCTCATTTAAAGTATAGTCTGTGCAGTCATGGCCTCAGCTTTGACTCATCATCATATGCCATTTACTTGTAACTCAATGAAATACTTGTTTCTCAAGTTTGCATTTTTAGTAGACTCCAAGAAAGGAAACATTAAAGATTTCATGCATTCTTAAATAGTCTTATAAGACAGGACTCTCTTTAAATATAACAATCAATGTTCAAGGGCATTTGGGTGTTTTTTTTTTAATCCCAGGAACTATTATGCTGCTTATGATGGGAACACACAACCGAGGTACAACCAGTCATCAAGGGTGCTACATCTTTCACTTATGGAGATTTGTTCAAATATCATACAAGCAAAAGGAGATTTTTAATGTACCCTGGTAGGAGTTTTCTTATTTGAGAAAGAAGGGAAGATTCCTTTTCTTTTTGGTGGGAAAATGTACACTTATTTCAGTTAGTCAAAGGTCAGAGTCTCTATACCTAACAGAGAAGGTCTTATTGTAGTAGAAGAGACTAAAGCTTTCATTATGAAAGAAGGAAGGAGGAAATATGTGGAGAGATTCCTAACTGTTTTAGGTCCCTGAATTCTATTATCTATGAAGCTAGATTCAGTAGTCTTCTATGAAGTTCTACTAGCTAATTCAATTCTTGCCTTCTTGAAATTCAGTTTTTATCTAAGTTCCTTTGCTTTGAGCACTCGTCACTTGCAATAAAAAGCTCTGTGTAACACATAGTCTGTAAAGGACAAAAATATATAATACTAATGATGCTGTGTTTTTCTGTGGAAGTAAATCAGGAGGTTTTCACAGTCAGCGTTTCTCCGAATGCATGCCACAGTCTCGCCATACCATTATCCTGAAATGTATTATAACAGACTACAAATTACGTCTTACCACAAGCTATTCACCACTGAGTCATATTCTACCACCCACAATTGGCAGGTCAGTGATGACAGAGGTTTCTATTAATTCCTCTGATAGAGTAATCCCCATCTTTGTTCCCACCCCCATCACCAGTCCTGTCTCGTGTGCACACACAATTGACCAGACTCAACTCAATTTGAATCATAAATTGTGCAGGTTATGTAATGGTGACAACACAGAAACTGACAGTATGAAAGAATCAAAATGAGCTACGTTGACTTAATTTGCATTTTGGATTGTTTGGCTTCTTTCAAGTTTAGAAAGTCTTACTATTCTCAAAAGAGATGAGTGCATTTCAGGGAAACTTTTATTTTATGAAAAGAATCTGATTCTGCAGAAAGAGGGAAGACACCATCCCCAGATCTTTGTTGGTAAAAAGTTGACATAAACAAATGTACATTGAATGGAATCTACTGTCCTGAAAGGACTCTGGTAGCAGAAAGTTAAGTAATTGACTGCTAAATGAAAGTTGGCATAATCCAACTCCCCCAGGTAAAAGACAGACCTGATGATGTACTCTCATAAAATATTACAGTTTAGAAGAATAAAAATACCAAAGAAATAACCTAGCTAAAACTGTGGGGGAGGGTTGAGCCCTGGTGGTGTAAGTGGTTGAGTGCGGGACTGCGGCCCGCGGGCTTGGCGGTTCAAATCCAGCGGCGGCTCTCAGGAGCGGCACTGGGTAGCGCCCACGACGTCCAGAGGCAGTGATGCCCACCAAAAAAAAAAACTGTGGGGGAAAAAAGACATGAGTGGGATCCTAAAGTAACTATGTAGCTGAGCTCTGTACTGGCAACAAGTTGTGACTGTGTGGAGATAAAGACCCTCTGCTGGCTCCAATTCATGCCAGCAGAGACAGTGCTGAGGCTAGAATCAAACCCCAGGCAGCCTTCAGTAAAACCCAAGAAATACCTGAAAACTAAGAAGGAAAGGAATTCTACTATAGCAAGTTATAAACATGAAAGAGAAGAACACAAGTTTACAGTAGAGGACACTTACTGCCAAGATATGAGTCAGACACCAGTGTGATCATGACTATACTGAAACCTGTCCCTCCTTGGATCCTGAAACAAATTTGAGCTCCCACCATCTGATTCAGAGTCTTAACAAAGATGAGCATGTGTTCTCAAAACTAAGGGGACACCAATCCAAGACACAGTGGCATCCCAGGGATTTGATCTGTATGGGATCTGTTGCAAAGTGACATCCTTGAAGTGTCCTATAAGCAGGAAAACACCCACTTGAATTGAAAAGACCAAGGTACAAGCACAAGGTCCCACAGCTCTGTGTCATGACCTGACAAGACACCCGCAAAGGTACGCATCTTTACAAAGCAAGAAGGCACAAACCTGACAGATGGTGAGAAGAGATTCTACTGGGATAAGGAACCATCTGAAATGCAAGAAATGTTGCAATATCTACTCCTGATCATAGAAATCACTAAAAGTAAGCAAATCTCCCAGATGAACCAGATATTCAATCCACGAGTCAACCACCAGAGCCATCATTATGTAAGCACAGCTGCCTAAAGAGGAACCACTCATCAAGTATGATATCCGGAAACCACCTCTCTCTGGTTCAACGGAATCTCATGGCCAATTCTTCAGAATGGTTCCCTTGTGTACCCCATAAGTCCTTTGAAAACCTGGTATGTCTCAAAGAACAAGAAAAAGTACTCTGGTGTCTGGGCCATCAAGAATGACTACCAGAAACCTTTCAGTCGTAAGTGGGAGATAAACTCCACAAACGGTGAGATGGAGGCAAATATTACCAAAGCTCAGTCTTCAAGCTGAAGAATCTAACCCAAAAAGGTTGGTCCACATAGCCATAAGAAGGACCAGCAACTGAAAAAGAATGATGGAGAACCACCTTCCATTTAAAGTATCAAATGAACAATTAATGCAGCTTGTGCTGCTCTTCAAACCATGGATGAAAGCCAACGGTGGCTTGCCAAGTCAAAGAAAAACACAGGAGAGCCCTCCCCTTTGCCCTTCCCTGGCCATCCCCCCACCCCAACCAAGCATATGCACATACTAAACTGCACATTTTAATAATCCCATCATCTTTAGTGAGAACAGCTTCCAGCGATTTGCAGAGGAATCCAGGAAAAATAAAGACCATTTAAAACCAATTGGGTATTTTATTTTTGTCAACATGGAAAGGGAAAGAAAAAAATCTTTGCGCTTTTTGATTTCTTACAAAATTACTTACCCCATCAGCATCCAACTGCTAAAATGCCAGGAAAGAGACCAATGAGAATTCAAAACCAATGCTAAACCTGCCACCCACGAGATTAGCTTCCGCTCAAGTCATCCCCATGGGGCCCCTTCTGTCGAGTATGCATACAGGGGTTGCTGGTTTCAGAGGCTGAGCTAGGATCAATCTGAAAAAGAGTTAAGTGAACCCAGGTACTTAATAAGGTCTATAATGGGGGAAAAAGTGGGCTGAGCCCCGGTGGCGTAGTGGTTGTGCGCGGGACTGCGGCCCACTGGGACGGAGGTTGAATTCCAGCAGTGGGGCTGGGCCTCCTACTCCCACCGCTGGAGAGCAGTGATGCTCCCCCCCCAAAAAAGGGGGGTGGAAGTTAGAAAGGTCATTACCTCTTGGATACTTTGGTCACCATCTCAAAAGAAGTTCCTGAGAAGTCATAAAATGTTTAGCTACATGCTACATATTTTTTATGCATATACATAAAGAAAGTTTATTATTTCATGCAGTTAATACTTAAATAAGAACTTAAATAAAAGGGGTATACAAAGCTAGATTGTTATAAGAAATAGTATTAAATATTAATGAAAAATATTAAATAATATCTGACAAAAATAATATGACTTATCTAAGCTATTTTCATATTGTTTCTTTTTTATATTGATTTCCTTTTCTTTAAAAGCTTTATTATCATATAATTCATAGTTCAGACAATTCAGTAGTTCAATCACATCAAAAAGAGTTCTACAATCATTACCACAATCAAGTTTAGAAATTTTCTTTATTCCTATAGTCATCATTATTAGCTCCCCATATTACATAAACATTTTAAAGCTAGATTGCATCCTTAATTAGTGAGAGGACCTGGTGATGTTGTCAGGCAAGCCTTGGATCACTAAGTGGTTCAAACCCACTCTCAACTCCCAGAAGAAAAGATGAGACTGTTTGCTCCAGTAAGAGTTTAGAACAATAGTTCTCAACCTGTGGGTCAAGACCCCTTTGGGGGTCACACAACCCTATCATAGGTGTCTCCTAAGACACATATGCGCTTTCCGATGGTCTTAGGAATTGAGACCCTGCTCTTTTATCTGTCTCCAGGAGAATCTGCCCCCATGCAGATATGCCCACAAACTAGTACCCAGCGTGAGGACTGTTACTCATGAGACATCAAGCTTCAAGACAAGATTTCATTTCTCATTAAAAATATATGTGTGCGTGTGTGTGTATACAGCCTAGAAAACCCTATGAGGGCAGTTGCACTTTGTCTCAAGGAATCTTCCTAAGTTGCATATGGACTCAATGGCACCTAACAACATTTACCACACTTTCCTTAGGGGAGGGTCACAAAAAATTCATGCTCAGAGAAATATTCCTCAAATTTTCTTTGGCATATGAAGGTGAATCTGTTTTATAAAAAGCTGAGAGTCTTTGTGGAAAAAATAGGCCCAGATTCTGGCTAATAGTTTCCTGATTAGAAATGAAGGAAGTTCTTCAGGTTGACCAACAATAGACTTAAACTATGTCTACTAGTAGGGGGAGCTAGTGGGAAAGTTCCTGATTTGATGACCCAGTCTCAAAATAAAAGGTCCTAAAACATTTTGATAGCAGAATTAGGAAAGAATATGTAAGTAAGTTTGGACACCCCTCAGGACTTTGACACCATAGCATGGTGCAGTGTTCTGGGGAACAACGTATGGCAATTATGTGACTAAGTGTGAGAGCTACATCATGGTAGTTCCAGCACAAGTCACTGAAGTAGCCTGCACAAGGTTTCTAGTCTCCAAGAGAATCACAGTAACCTTGAACAAGCTGGCATTCAACCATGGAGGACTCCTTTATAATATCAAGTGGAGCAAAAATAATAAACAGAAAATAAGAGATAGTCTCTGTCTTCATGTATTGGAAGTGGACTATTTCTAATGGAGAAAGGTAGGTCCTTGGAATTTTGGATTCTCTACAGCAAGAGCAAGGAAATTATCAAGTATACAGGCCATATCTAGATCACTGTTTGCTTTTGTAAATAATACTACTGGAACAACAGGTAGACCCATTCTTTCTTGTGTTTGTATGGTTGATGTCTCATTTGAATGGTAGAGTTATTGAGCTATGACAGAGACCATATGGCCCATGAAATCTAAAATATATACATTCTTGCCTTTTGCAGAAAAGTTTGCTGCTTGATATTCAATAGCTTCCAGTTTCCCTTCACTCCATCAATCTTAATTCTAATTCCTAATTCTACCCTGTTTTGGAATACACCAGTGTGGTTAATCTTATTGTCTTCAGAATGTATCCTAACTCTTCCCTCAGCGGTTTCATTCCTCAATAACATCAACCTATGGTTGTTATTAAATCAGGCTTACTCTAACACAATAGATAGTGCATGATTTTATGATGCCATATTCTGTACACATTCATGAGATGCAATGAATTTCCATCATGACTTCAGACACACACAAGAATAACATGGACACAATACCATGACACAAATAATGCAGACACAAATAACATGGACACACTAACAGACACAATAATGACAGAAATTTAAAATATTACAAAGTGTAACTTGCCATAAAATTAAATAAAATCATGTTTTAATATGATATTTGGCATGAATAATAATTTAATGTATTCATCTATCTTTGCAAATCTTAAGCAGAGAAAAGTTTAAACTGAAAATGTTAAAAAATGACAAAACTACATTATGCATATATCTTTAATTTCCTCCATCTGTGTTGGGTTCTTTCAAAATTATTTAAGATTGCATGCAAATTGTAGGAAACTTGTATTTCAAAAAAGTAGATGGAATCTTTGTGCTACCAGTATTTGGGTGTTGAAGTTTATTACTGAAAAGAAATGTGACAACTTCCTATTTCATATTATGCAACTACTAATTACATTATCATTTCATATCATATGAAGTATTATTACTAATGAAATTAGTATAGTTTTTCCATTGTTGGCCAGTTGTTCATTGTCATTATCCTTCTCTCACTACCATCGAGTTGTAGCTGATGAATAGGACAAAACAGACTGCCCCTTTGATTTTCTGAGCCTTTAAACCAGTGGTTCTCAACTTTCTTAATGCCACAGCCCTTGAATACAGTTCCTCATGTCGTGGTGACATCCCAGCCATAAAACTATTTTTGTTGCTACTTTATAATTGTAATTTTGGTACTGTTATGAATTGGGCGACCTCTGTGAAAGGGTCGTTGGACCCCCAAAGGGGTCACGATCCACAGGTTGAGAACCTTTGCTTTCAACCTTTACAGCAATAGAGAGCCTCATCTTTTCCTGTTGAAGTTACTGATAGGTTACTGGGAACCCATTATGACCCCAAGTGTCTTCCATTGTTATCATCACAGCACACCATAGTTTCCGAAAACATACACAGGGAATATCTGTATATCTAGAGCTCTCTATATACTCTATCTCTAACTCAAACAGCTATATCCATATCTGTTTCTAAAGAGAGAAAGCAACACTTAGTTCATTTGTTAGTGTCTTCTTGTCTATGCTTAATAAAACTTTTGACTAAAATAAAAATGGAACAATCCAACAAATATCTGCTGAAATACTGTTGCATTCATTAATAAATCAATAAGTTGATATGGAAAGTTGTACAAAATCTAATAATTAAAAAATAGAATATTGGTCTTCAATGATTTTTTTTCTCATATTGTCCTTAACATAATATGGAGAAATGTTTTTATTGTCTATTTGAAACATAAATTAGACACACTAGAGAAAATAATTTCTCATAACAAGGAACACCTAAAAATACTAATGAGGAATAGTCATGCCTTGACTACTTTGAACATAAAACCATAAGGAATTGAACTGGAGTTGTTAACACCACAGGCATTTGACCATTAAGAAGGAACCACTACCTTTTAAATGAGATGAACTGCAAGTACAGGAATGGGAGTTTTCTAGCACATAGGTATGAAGCAGCTTGTGCTCTTGAACCGACTTTTAGAGAGTAAGACACTGAGCCCGATGTCAATATCTGTTAATAAAAACCTAGCATAATATGCCCTTTTTCTGGACAATGATTGCAGAGTGCTGTATTCTGAAATTAGTATGCAAATACTATGTAGTCAGGCCAGAGACGTGTTAAATCTTGATCTTCTGCTAAAATAGCCACCGATGTCTAGAAGAAAGAAGGACCTTGGAAGAAGAAAATATCATAAAGTTACAAATGAGATCAAAATTTTTTTCAAATAAAATTTGCCATGGTGAAAAGTATTGGTCATATAGTAAGGTATATTTACATGGGTCAGAATAAAAAAAACCAATAAATGTCAGGAACAATGACTGCCCCACACCCCTAAAACCCCACCCCCAGGGAAAAAACATCTCTAGACAGTGGTTATCAATATCATACAGTGAGTTGACAAGTGCTTGTTCATGGAGAGACCCGGCCTTTTCCAGGTACTGTAGTCCAGCCATGCTGACAATGACATTGACATCCAGCCAATGCTGTCTCACAGTAACCCGATCGTGCATGGGAGAACTTCCCTGGGAGTTTCCAAGAACGTCACTAACTCTCTATCAGAGTAGAAAGTCCTGTCTTTCTCCAGCAGAGCAGCTGGGGGTTTCAAACTGTGAACCTTGGGACTAGTCACCCAATTCATAACCACTATACGACCAGAGCTCTTTAAAATGAATGGTAGCACCAGAAAGACAGGAATTATCCATGTGTTCCCTTTGAGACTTTCTTTATTCATGAAATATCATGTCTTTAAGGTTTATCCAAGTGGAGCATGTAAATGTAGTTCCTTCTTCTGTTGCTTTACAATGTATTAAAGTATAAAATAGCATAATTATGTGTGCATTTAAAAGATTATAGACATTTAGGGGAAACTGAAATTTATGTTCACTGATAAATAAAATCAGAAAAAAGATTATGCCAGACTCTATATATATTAATCATCCCATTAGGCAAATCTGCTGCACAAGACCTCTTTAAGGTATTCATAAGCAAGGGGGCTACTTTGAGGACTAAGGAGTCTGAGCTAACTACATGTAAGTTGGACATTGCATGTAATGACTGAAGAAAAGTCAGTGTATTTAAATTATGATGCTGATGAAGATCATGAACTTTCAGAAGAAAAAGCATGCACCTTAGTAAAAGCTCCTTAGAGGTAAGGCGGGTGAGACTTTACCTTATGTACTTGGACACGTTTTCAGGAGAGACCAGTGCCAGGAGAAGGACATCATGCTTGGGAAAGTAGGTGGTCAGTGATGAAGAGGAAGTGTCTCCACAATGGGCTCAACCATAAGATCAATGGCGAGGAGGATGCAAGACCAGGCGGTGTTTCATTCTGTTGCACATAAGGCTACTAAGAGGCAAAACTGATTTGCTGGCACTCAGCAACAACGCCACATGCATGAATGAGTTAGGAGTGCTTTTGAAGGCAAGTTATAGAACACACTTTTACCTAGAAGTGATTTAAGAAGGTCAGGAGCTTTTCATTTCTCACAAGACAATGCCAGAAGTTGGTGATCCAGGGTGGGATTGTGATACGATAATGTCATCATGGATATAGGTTCCTTGAATTGTTTTGCTCATCATAACGGGCTTCATTTTTGCAGCTGTTGTGTCGTGTAGAATTGATTCCAATGTACAGTGATCTCACAGGAACATAGACTAGAACTGCTTCATAGAGTTTGATAACCTCCCATCTTGTTGTATGAGCTGATTGAAAAGTCTCTCCATGGAAGAGCTGGTGGGTTCAAACTCCCATCTTTTGGTTGAGCAGTTGAGCAGCTCAGGGCAGGACAAAAAAGAGCCTATGACATATAATTTTCAAGCTGGGTACATTGCTTTTTTTCAACAAAATCCCAATTCTAGTATTTGAGCAAGCAATTTGCAGTTCCTGCCAATGTTTAGATAGAGATGTTATAAACTCTACAGGAATAGATAAATGTTAGGCAATGTTTTAATAATACTTAAACATGGTTATCTTTAAATCAACTTCAGCTGTCAGTAGAATATGAAATTTGGAATAAAATTTAAAATTTACCTTTCTCAATATAAACATTGTGTTCATGTTTTTTTTTGGCATCACTGCCCTATGGTGGGAGTGGGAGGCTCAGCCTTGCTCCTGGAGAGCTGCTGCTGGATTTGAACTGCCAAGTCAGTGGGCCGCAGTCTGCACTCAACCACTATGCCACCAGGGCTCAGCCATTCATGAATTTTTTTACCCTTTAATCATCAACAGCATAGGTTTGACAATTTTCAAATTTAGGATTGAAATAACACCTGATTAGTGGACTATTAAAAAGCTTTCAAAATTTTCAAAAAAAAAAAAAAAAACCCAGTGGGATAAAGAAAACAGAAAGCACTGAAAATGGTATTCCTCCTAATCTCACCTGAAAAATTAGGAAAAATTTAAATTCCATTTTTCCCATAAGGTGAGCATCAAGTTAGTGCATCCAATGGCATCACCTGGGAAGGTTCTCTCTGGTCACAGTTAACATTTTTTGTGAAATCAGTTTCACTGCAACCTCTTCTGTTGTGATGGATGAATTAAGAGAACAGTGTGAGACTTTGAAACTTTGTTTACTGCTTGGAAATAATGCAATAGAAATTGCTGTGGTTTTGAACACAGTTTACAAGGACAGTGCTTTGGGAAAAACTGAAACATATGAGTGTTATCATTTCAAAAAGGATGAATTCTCGATTGATGACAAACCTCATTCTGAATGTCCAGCAACTTCCCAAATGGACTAAATGTCTACTTGTAGTGCATTTGTAGTTTGTTCCATCAGGTCATAAAATAATCATACTTTCTATTTAGAGAATCTTAAAATAAGGCATAACAATGTGAAACAAAAAAGGACCTGATTTGTGGCCGACAGGGGACAATGCACCTGCTCATATGACCATCTCAATGTGCCAGTTTTTGACAAAACCCATGATGCCTCTCTTGCTTCACATACCTTACTCACCTGACCTCATTCCATGTGACTTCTACTTGTTTCTGTGAATACAAAGGGACATGAGAGGTCATCAATTTGACAATGTAGAAGAGGTGAAGAAAAAAAAAACTAGGGAAGTGCTGTCAGTCATCCAGAAAAATGAGTTTGAAAAATATTTCCAAGAGTGTACTTAAAGATTTGACAAATATATTAAGTATAATGGAGAGTACTTTGAAGGGGATAAGGTTGTTTTTTTTAATTAAATACATATTTTTGAAAAGTGAAATCTTGCTTTTCTGGTGGTACCCCCTAGTATAGAACACACCATTTCCAGCTCCTGGGCCATCTTCATGATGTCTAAATCTATTGGTGAAGCCATTGTTTCAATTCATCTCAAAGAAAGTGTGGCTGACACATAATTCGGTGTCAATTTGAGGATTAAGAGTATAGGGATGGAGTCCATCCTATCAATCTGGTGACAGCAAATGAGACCTCTTTGGGGGTATTGCCTACTTTTGAGAATTCTGGGAAATGTAGTCAGTCCTTCTTGGAGGCAGAGATACTGTCTCTCTCAGTGCACTTCCTTGGAGACTTTCTACTGACAACACTCCCTGCCTGAGAGACATGCCTGACAAAGTTGGCTTCCTGCAAGACATCTCTGAGGAGAAGTCACATGAACGTACCCTGATTAGGCCAGAAACCCAGACCTAGAGGAGTCATGTGGAGGCTCCTTCCAGCTCTGAGATGCTTACAACACCCTGGATCCAAAGACTTTCTACTCACTAGCCTGTGACCATCCTGCATTCAGCAGTCTGTTTCATGAGTCTGAAGAGGATTTTATAGATTGGTATCAGGCATATGGGCTAATATCAGACTTATGACCTTGGACTGGACTGGGTTGGGATACTATCTTAATGTACAATTCCCCTTCATACAAAACTCTCTTTTCTATGCATATGCATGCTTATGAATCTGTTTCTCTAGTCTACTTGGACTTACACACAACGTTTCATTCATCTTTTGCTTCTGCACTGTTTACTTGTCTCACCATCCTTGAATCTAAGAAGGATTCTGCCTATATTTCTGCTGAAAAAGATTTGTTTTCTCCTTTGGAAGTCTGTAATAGCCAGGTCTTTCTCCCACAGAGTTACTGAGGGGTTTTGGAGCACCTTTTGCTGAGTAAACTGGAACTTAATTAGTCATTCAATAACTAGGTTCCTTGGAAACTACAGACCCTAGAAGGGAGGGAATATGAATTTCCCAAAGTAACTTACTACGAGCAGAAGCTAAGGTGTTCTGGAAAGTCTGAAAAATGGCTGCAGTTTTTCATAGTGTCTACTCATTTATTATGTGAGAGAATTAGATGTCAGGATTTGAAAAGTCCTAAGTCAGTGCAACAAGATCACACAAAATTGATGACTTCTCCATATGAAAAAGGGGAGGGGACTATGTACTTAAATCAGTCCTCTGATCAATCATTTATTCACCAAATGTTTAGTGAATATCTACTCTACACAATAAGAGTTTTAGGTGTGATTTATATAGCAGAAAACTACAAAAGGTTAAGTCCTTGTGCTTCAAGAATCGTTCATACAAATGAAGAGAGATAGTAAATACAAAATTCATGAAAGCTAAGTTGAAAAATATTGCTATAAAATGTCTACTGGAATACAATCATTACACAGTCTTTTCCTACCCCGAAGAAGAATGCAGAATTGATGTATTTATATTATGATTTTGTAAAAGAATATTGAATGTATCATGGACTGCTAAAAGAAGAAACATCTGTTTAGAAGATATGCCCCTGAGAAAAAAGAATGGCAAGTCTTTGCCTCACATATGTAGACATGCTATCAGGATAAACTTGTCATGGAAAAGGACATTGTTCTTGGTAAAGTAGAATGGTAGGGGGAAAAGAGGAAGATCATCAAGGAAATGGATTGACACAATGGCTACGATATCAGTTTATATCCTGAGTGGAAGACTGAATTCTTCTCATTTTCCAATTCTTTAAATCTTGCAGACTTTTCCTAATTCTCCATAAAAATTTCTTCCTCGCCTTCCTTGACTTTTATAAAGATATTCAGATTGCATGTACAGAGTTTCCAGACTGACAACAGACTATGAATAAGAAATGGGCTATCCACCTCAGAGGAATTAGTCACTGAAAATCTTATGGCTAACCTCAAAATACTGTCAGGTACTGCAAACCTCATGAAGAGATGCGATTGCACTGGGAAAATAAACACCTCAAGTAAGAAGACACTAAAAGTATGACTGAGGAAGAGCTGTCTTTTTTAAGTGGAGTCAACAATAATAATGTGGATTGGATAAAGCCTTTGAGACAAAAGGCACTCCAGTCGCACAATTGGTTAGTGTACTTATATGAGAGTAAAGGCTTTGGAACATTCATTAGCTGGTGAAGAAGACTCAGAATAAAAAGAAGCAGCTAGAAGGATCAATAAATATTTGGAACTTGAAATATAAGCAGTATGGAGTTATCAAAATTGGAAAATTTCAAAAAAATATAATGCATAAAGATAGATAATCTAGACATCAGTGAACTGATGTCAATTAGTAATGGCCCTTTGAATCAGAAAATTATATGGTTCATTATGCTGGGATAAACATTGTTGTATTTGTTATCAAAAAGAATATTTCAAATCTGTCTTGAAGTACAATGCTGTCTGTGATAGAACAGTACTCATCTATATACAAGGAAATCCAGTTTATAAAACTTATTTAAACTATGAACAAACAATAAAGCTAGTAATGCAGAAACTGAAATATTATACAAACATCTTCAATCAGATATTAACCAAACATGCAATCAAGAGGCATTTGTAATTATTGGCTACTGGAATCCAAAATTTGGGAATAAAGAAGAAGGAACAGTAGTTGGAAAATATGCTTTTGGTCATAAAAGTGAAACTGGAGATCATATGATAGAATTTTGCAAGTGCAACAATTTCTTTATGACAAACATTTTCTCTAACAACACATTTTATATGTTTTTTCTGTTTGTCAGTATATGAAACCCAGGATTGATGAACCTACAGAGACAGCAAGTAGCATAAGGGTTTCTGGGGGTATAGTAATGCTGTGGGTTTGTCAAAGGGAGCTGATGTCAAGGAGTTTAGAAAGGAAAATAATGTTTGGAAACTGTGTTAGCAACTGGATAATACTGCATGATGTGATTAGGTTACGGAGTGATTTATTACCTATATTAGCTCCCAATTAAATGGTTTTGGGAAAATAAATAAATGGATAGACAAATAAATACACAAAGCCACCACCTACAAAAGGAAACTATACTCATGGATTTCTCTATATGAAATAATCAGAAATCAAAGTGACTACATATGTAGTCCTACATATGTAGGAGAAGACCATGGGGAAGGTAAATATCAGCAAGTAAAAGCAGGTTAGATGCTAACTGTATAATAGATCATTGATCAATCATGTGTAAGTTTGATTTGAAGCTGAAGAAAATTGAAACAAACCCAAAAGAGCCAAAATACTACCTTGAATTTATCCTACCTACTACATCTCAAAAACAGATTTGATACATTGTACATTACTGAAAGAAAACATGTGAGCTGTGGGATAACATTAAAAACATCATGCGTGAAGAAAGCAAAAAGTCCATGAAAAGATAGGAAAGAAAGAAGAGCTCAAAAGTAGAGGTCAGAAGATGCTCTTAAACTTGCTCTTCACCTTAGAATAACTAAGTCAAAGGGAAGAAAGGATGAAGTAAAAACTGAACAGAAAATTTCAAGATAAGAATGGTGGGATAAACAATCTCGAGGAGAAAACACTGGGACCTAAAGTTATAGGAGGATATGGGAGAGGTGCAGTTGAGGGAGAGGCAGTGGGCATTAGCAAACCAGGGACAAGAGAACATAGCAAGTGATTCAAAATCAGCGGTGAGAAGGGTGTAGGAGGCCTGGTAGGGCTTGATCAAGGGCAATATAACTGAGAGGAATTATGGAAACTCAAATGAAGGCTGAACATGATAATGGGAGAAAGGAAAGTAAAAGGAAAGAGAAAAGAACTAGGGGGCAAAGGGCATTTATAGAGGTCTAAATACAGGCACATGTATATGTCAAGATATTCATATATGATGTTGGGTATATGTGCATATATTTATAGGTTTAGTATTAAGGTAGCATATGGACATTGGGCCTCTGCTCAAGTACTCCCTCAATGCAAGAATACTTTGTTCTATTAAACTGGTATTCCTATATGCTCACTTTTCTGACAAAATCACTGAAGGCAAAGTGGGTGTTTAAGCAAATGTGCTGAAGAAAGCTGATGGTGCCTGGCTATCAAAAGATATAGCATCTGGGGTCTTAAAGGCTAAAAGTTAAACAAGTAGCCATCTAGCTGAGAAGCAACATAGCCCTAATGGAATAAGTAATGGAGGTGTCAATAGGTTCAGGAATCAGGCATCAAAAACAAACAAAAAAAACATATCATTATGAATGAGGAGGAGTACAAAGTGGAGACCTAAAGCCCATCTGTAGGCAACTAGACATCCCCTGACAGAAAAGTCACCTGGAGGAGACGAGTCAGTCAGGGTGCAGTAAAGCAATGATGAAACATACAATGTTCTTCTAGCACTTTAATCCTTCTGCCCCGCCCCTCTCTCCACCCAACTATCATGTTGCCAATTCTACCTTACAAATTCAGCTAGACTAGAGGATGTACACTGGTACAGATAGGAACTGGAAACACTGGAAATCCAGGACAGATAAACCCCTCAGGATCAGTGGTGAGAAGGAAATACCAGGAAAGTTGGAGAGAAATGGGGAACTTATCACAGTTATCTACATTTAACCCTCTCTCTGAGGAATGGACAACAGAAAAGTGAGTGAAGGGAGACATTGGACTGTGTAAGACATGAAAAATAAGAACAATTAATAATTTATCAAGTGTTCATGAACAAAGGAGGGTGGGGGGAGGGGGAAATGAGGAGTTGATACCAAGGACTCAAGTAGAAACAAAATGTTTTGAGTATGATGACAAGTGTACAAATGTGCTTGACACTATGTATGTACGAATTGTGATAAGTGTTGTACGAGGCCCCAGAAAAATGATCTTTTAAATAGGAAATTTCAATGGACAACTCCAGAAGACAAAGCAAAATATTATATGGAAAGTGCAAAAATCTGTAGTTAGTAAACCAAAGAGGAAGAATATATTCAGAATATCTTAAAATGAATGAATTCAAGAAAAAAAATCAAACCTTGAGTTGTAAGGTTGAAAGATTCTATGGGCAAAATATTGAATAATGTAGTAATTAGCAAAAAAAGGTGGAATGAATACACAGTCACTGAAAAAAAATAAACTAGTTGACATTCCACAATTTCAGCAGGTGGCATATGATCAAGAACTAATGGTTCTGAAGGAAGAAATTTAAGTTACAGAAAAGCATCAGTCAAAAACAAGGCTCCAGACATTGGTGGAATACCAAGTGAATTGTTTCAGCAAGCTTGAGAAACAAGGGAAGCACTCATTCATAGATTCCAGGAAATGAGGAATGCAGCTACTTGGCCATCTGACTATAGGAGATCCATATGTGTAGCTATTCCAAAGAAAGGTGTCCCAAGAAAATGCTCAGGTTATAGAACCCCATGATTGACATCAAACACATGTAAAATTTTACCGAAGAACAACCAACAGTAGTTGCATCAGGGCATTAAAAGGGAGATAGCAGGGTTCAGGCCAGATTCAGCAGAGAAAGTAGGACAAGGTTTATTGTTGCTGAGATAACATGGATCTTAGAGAAAAGCAGGGAATACCAAAAAGATGTTTACTTGTATTCCATTGATTTTGCCAAGTTATCAAACTGTGCAAATCATAATAAACTATGACTATATTTGAGAAGAACGGGACTTCCAGAACACTTCATTGTGCTCACATGAAACTTGTATATGAATCAAGAGGCAGTATTGTATTCTTTCATCATGCATATTGAATTGGCATACTGAGTAAATCATCACAGGAGCTAGATTCTTTGGAGAAGTGCATGGCATCAGGATTGAAGGCATACTTCTTAACAACCTGAGACACATAGATGACACAAACTTGTCTCCTGAAGGTGAGGAACACTTAAAGCACTGCTGATGAAGATCAAGGACTGCAATCTTCAGAACAGATCACAGTTCAATGTAAAAAGACAAAAACCCTACCAACTGAACCATCATGACAAATGGAGAAAAGATTGAAGTTGTCAAGGATTTCACCTTGCTTGGATCCACAATCAATGCTGATGGAAGCAGCAGTTAAGAGATAAAGCAACACATTGAACTGGGGAAATCTGATGTGTATAGGATAGCTTTATCTTATGTTTTTAGTTTAAAAACAAAACAAAGCATAGATATTATTTTGAGGACTGAAGTGTGCCTGTACCTAAGTCAT
>PVJH01018073.1:0-46168 GCA_004026705.1 Nesogale talazaci | reverse complement strand
AAACCAAACAACATGTTCTGTGTACAGATTCTAGTCTAGCCAGGTTTGTAAGGCAGGGAGTATTGTATTTTAAATCACTAAAATAATTTTCTACAGTTCAGATGAGGAAACTCATTTTAGCTAGCTCAGCCACATAATATCTTATGCCTGTAGATATATGTTTAGCTTTGCTTCTAGATATGATTTATTGAATTCCTGCTTTGTCCTATATGGTTGTTTTGAAGCAGAATGACTGGGGAGCAGCAGGCTTTTTCCATTGGCACCCTGCCCAGCTATTCATTGATATGTGTTGTTTGGTGCCATCAAGTTGATTGCAACAAATACACACACACACAAGTGCCTCAAAAGGTCCATGGAAAGTTCCATTATATTTGATTTAATTTTCCCACAAACAATTTGAATTCCACGTGGACACAATTGTGCATATATTTGTACATATGCCTACCTGTGTAATCTTTAAAAGATGTGCTTTGTGCCTATTTTTCAGGTAAGAAGACATTAACTTATATAATGCTCTCTCTGATTCTTTTTCAACCTTTCCTGACCCTCAGGTTACAAGCATGCTCATTACTGCTTATTAAGAATGAGTCTTTCTCCTATAACATTTCCTGTGCCTTTGTTTTGCTCTACTTCTATCTGCACAGTATTTTGCTAACTTGTTTTTCTAATAGTAATTCATGGTTAACATGGTCTCTTAGGAAGTGGCAAAGACATAATTCAAATCAAGAACAAACTGATTCTCAGCTGGCAGTGTAAGTCCTACCCACATATTTGTTTACAGTTTTTTATAGGTAAGGGCAGGGCGTCTTTAGTTGAGTGCTAAGTTTATGGGTATGGGAGCCAGCAAAGACCACCCACCCACCTTATTACCATCTCTTCAATTCTGACTCATAGTAACCCTTTAGGAGAGAATAGAAATACCTCCTTTGAGTTTCCAACATTATAAATGTCTAAATGAGCCAAAATCTTCATCTTTTTCCACAGGAGTAGCTAATGGGTTCCAACTGGCCTCCTGGTTAGCAGCCCAACAGGAAACCCACATGGCAACCAGAGGTTCTCGCCCTACCACACAGCCTGCAACATTCATGGTCACCCCTCCTGCCCTAGAGTGCAATTAGAAAAGGAGTCAATACCCTTTCCATCCCACCACTACCTATTCAATTTTCACTTTTCACAAACACAAGCCTTCTCCATCACACAGACCCATCAACGAAGAGCATTTCTATCTATCTTCTTCTTTCCTTGAAAAAAAAATTGTCTTGCCGTTCAACTCATTCCTGTTCAGTGAAAGACTGGTTACACCTAACAATGTGGTACTTTCCTTTGAACCAAACCATCATTTTTGTACATGTCTTATCAAGAGACAGAGACCACTCCACAATTTCAGTATCTTTGGCAGAACTCTCTCACACACAAAGTGAGTTGAATGTTCCCAGACTGAATTCATTAAAATGTCAACCTCATGGAGAAACTTAGAAGAAACTAGGGTAGAAACTAGGGTAGAGTTTTAGATCTAAAATAAGATACATTGAGGAAGCTTTAGACAAAACTATTTGATATTCCTACTCAATGATTTTACCACTAAAAGAACAGAGAAATGTGAAGAGATCCTCATAAAAAACCTTAAGGAATCACTTCAAAAGTATAGCCCTTTATGGTGGGAAGTTTCCCTTGAATAATAAATTGCTTGAGGGCAGATACCTCATTATTCTTATTTACAATTATCATGGTCTTATGAGTTGTCTAGTCAAGAAGGCTATTGGCCATTTAAATTATCTTTCTAAGGTTAAAGCCACTTTATTGTTTTCCATATATATAATAGTGGATTTTTCCATACTTGGGGAAAGCAAGAAAGTATGTATTTCAACCAATGACTATTACTTTTATGTACACCTTTGTCAAAAGGCAAAATTTTCATTATTGTAACAAATGGAACAGCAGTGTTCTTACCATACCTTGAGGAAACCTCTATTGAAAAGTTGTTTCACAAATTTTTAAAACATTGCTGTTAGGTGCTGTCCTGTCATTTTCAAACCATAATGACCCTCTGTACAACAGAACAAAATACCACCCAGTTCTGTGCCAGACTCACAATTTTTCTAATGTTAGAACCCATTGATCAACTGTGTATTAATCCATCTTGTTGAAGCCCTTCCTCTTTGCCACTGTCCCTCTACCAAACATGATCTGTTTCATTGGAATTTGTTTCTGCTGACATGTTCAAAGTATGTAAGACAAAGGCTCGTCATCTTTGCCTCTAAGGAGTATTCTGGTTATCCTACTTTCAGGACAGGTTTGCCAGTCCTTTCAGCAGCCCATGGTACTCTCAATAGTCTTCACCAGCACCACAATTCAAATGCATCAATTCTTCTTTGGTCTTTCTAATCAATATCCAATTTTCACATGCATAGGAGACCGTTGAAAATACCCTGGTTTGGGCCAGGTACACCTGAAAGTATCATCCTTGCTTTTCAGCACTTTAAAAAGATCTTGTGCACCACAGTTGTCTCATTTGATCACTTGACTGCTTCATCAATGGGCTCCAAACTCAAAAAGCCAAGTCCACTGCCATCAAGTCAATTCAGACTCTCAGAGACTCCACAGGGCAGAATGCAACTGCTCTCGGGAGTTCCCAAAATGCTACCTCTTTCCTCAAGGAGAAAGCTTTGCATGGCTCCTCAGGAACTGCTTGCTGGTTCCAACTCCTGATCTCGTAGCTAGCCACCCAGAAGCCTCCAGGAACAAGCAAATTCCCCATTTACCAGGATGTTACCGATTGGCCCATTTATGTCTCATCCTTTATGCTAATAAGTTATGTCTGCGTATTGCAGGTTGTTGATAGCATTCCGCCAATCCAGATGACACATTCTTCTTCATATAGTTCAGCTGCCTTCATTGTTTGCTCAGCATACAGGTTAAATAAGTATGGTACCAGGATACAACTCCTTTCTTGATTTTTTAATACTTTTTTTTGGGGGGGGGGGTGGGCATCACTGCCCTCTGGTGTCCTGAGAGCTACCCAGCCTTGCACCTGAAGAGCCTCCGCACCACTGGATTTGAACCGCCAAGCCCGTGGGCCGCAGTCCTGCACTCAACCACTACGCCACCAGGGTTCAGCACCCCCTTTCTTGATTTTTAACTCTGCAGTATTTCCTGGTTTTGTTCACATAGCTTCCTTTGAGTCAATTTGTAGTTCCACAGGCACATAGTGAAGTGTTCTGGAATTCCTATTCTTCTCAAGGCTGTCTGTAGAGTCATATGGATAGCATTTTTTAATGTCTATATTTTATAAATATACATTTATATATTAATACTGACATATACACATATATGCAAATGCATCTTATATGTATAAATATTTGCATATAAATAGAGTATAATTGAAAACCACCACAACTGAGAAAGATGTCATAGTAGTCTAAAAGTATAAGTACTTAGCCCAATTGTGTAGTCTGAGGTGCAAATGCATTACGCAAAGGATAGTCTCAAAGACCACAGATCAGAAAGAATTGAAACCTGAAATAGCAGTCATGAATAGCCATCTATTACAGAATAAAAATAAAAGATATATTTCAGCAATATGGAACAGAAATGTCATATCACTGAAAGATATACCTGGTAACCAATTTTTGAGAAGAGTTATCTGCAAATGCATGCCATGACCACTAGATAAACATTCAAGTGAGACTTTTGCTCTCAATATAATCATGTATATGTCCTTCCTACTCCTAGTCCTGCTGTGAAGAGACAGACTATACTGAGAGAAAGTGAAGAAGGAGGTAGAAGAGAGGGCAACCAATGTGAAAGTGCAAGGTTCGGTTGCCGGGAATCTGCTCAGACTTTAGAAAATCTTCTTAGATGTTTTAGGGAGAGTACCCTGAGTCTAGTCTTCCAAAAATTAACAAGAAATATAGCATTTTTAAAAAGTTATTAATCTAAGAGAAAATAACCTATGTGTGTACTTATTAGCATAATTTTAAGAAAATATCTAAGTACTTTATGACACTCTGTAATATTACTCTTTCAGCTTGAAGTCCTCACATCCAGCATTCATTATTATAGGTAGAAATAATACATTCACTTTATTTGTGTGACTATTAGCAGAAGATTTCAAAAGTTTGTGGGAAAATTACATTATCTTTCAATTCCATTTCTATGAATGTTTTCAGCCTCAATATATAGTTTGTTTATCCTTTCTAATCAATATGCCTGCTCAGAACATAATTTTATGCCATTTCATGCTAACAGATATGCATTCCTATTGGATTTATCCTTGAAATGGGATTTTCATATTGTATAATATCTATGATGTCAGTGTCATCCAGTACTCCAACAGTTTTCACTATAGTTCTTTGAATGGCATAGCCCGACTGATGCAGCTGTTAAGTATTCTGCTGCTAGTCAAAGGTGGGCACTTAGAACCTGCTGTCCATTCCTAGGGGAAAAGATGTGACCATCTGCTTCTGTACAGATTGCAACCTCGAAAATCTTTGGAGCAGTTCTTCAAACATGGGGATTGATTCAATGACATCAGTTTGGTTTAGGATTTTGAACTTTATTTATACTACCACCAAACTGTATAAAAGTTCCATCTGATACTGTAAATCTCTAGTTAAGTATGTTCAACCTTACTTAGTTTTCATTTTGACCTTAAAATAAGTAATTTCATCAATCATTTAACAAACATTTGGTTAATTATCAGTGGCTCATTGGACAGTCAGCCAGAGAAACATTTGCCAGCAATCATAACTTTTTATTACCAAACCTCAATTTACACCTGCAAAATCAGTCATGGAGAGAGTTAGACTTGAACATACATATTTAACAAAATCCACTTGTATGGTCTCTTGTACATTAGGATTTGAGAACCATAGTTCCTTATCTTTCATTTAATCATAAAAATTACAGGTCTTTCCTTGACTCAAGTACTATCTCAATGCAAGAACACTTTGTTCTATTAAATTGTCATTCCATGATGCTCACCTTCCTGATATGATCACTGAAGACATATGTGTGCATAAGCAAAAGTGGTGATGAAAGCTGATGTTGTCTATCAAAAGATTTAGTATCTGGGGTCTTAAAGGCTTGAAAATAAACAAGCAGCCATCTAGTTCAGAAGCAAAAGAGGCCACATGGCAGAAGCACACCAGCCTGTGTGACCATGAGGCATCAAAGGGATCAGTTATCAGGCATCAAGGAACTAAAAATTATATCATTATAAATGAGGGGGAGTACAGATTGGAGACCCAAAGCCCATCTGTGGATGAAGCGAAATCCCCTTACAGAAGGGTTGTGGGGAGAAGGCAAGCCAGTCATGCATGGTGCACTACATCGTGCAGTGTAGCAACGATGAAACATACAACTTTCCTATAGATCTTAAAAAGCTTCTTCACCTCCACCATCATGATCCCAATTCTACCTTACAAATCTGGCTAGACCAGAGGAGGTACACTGGTACAGATAAGAAATGGAAACATGGGGAATAAAGGACAGATGATCCATTCAGGACCAGTGAGTGGTGAGTGAGGTGATACCCAGAGGGTGGAAGGTAGGTAGAGTAGAAAGGGG
Source organism: Nesogale talazaci (assembly GCA_004026705.1). Lineage (NCBI taxonomy): Eukaryota > Metazoa > Chordata > Mammalia > Afrosoricida > Tenrecidae > Nesogale > Nesogale talazaci. The sequence goes on along the minus strand of PVJH01018073.1, from coordinate 40,600 downwards.
GAACCAATCGCCAGGATCTGCATATAACTTCCTCCCCAGGGTATGGACAATCAGGAAGTGGGTTAAGTGACATATCGGGTAGTATAGGATATGACAAAATGGTAACACTTTATAAATTATTGAGGGTTCATGGTGGAGGGAGGAGGGGAAATATGAGGAGTTGATACCAGGGGCTAATTGGCAAGAAAGTGTTTTGAGAATGAGGGTGAGAACAAGTGTACAGATGTACTTTGCATACAATGAAGGTATAGATGGATTGTGATGGGAGTTATATGATCCCCCAATAAAATGATTTTTAAAAATTGTAGGTCATTGTAGTTGTCAGATGCCCTATCTTGATTTTAATTCAGTGAAAAATCTGGTTCCTCTTTTCACAAAAACATCATAATTTGTCATCTGAGTATTTTATGAAGAGATAGTTGTTAGACTGGCAACAATTATGATGAAAACTCAAAAGGAAACTTACATTAAACATACACAAACACACACACACACATAAACTAAGCACAGGGCATTCTGGACAAACTTCAGAGGATTTTCTTCTAAACTAAAAACAAACTGGAATCTCTTTTGTTGTGAAATACATGAACTCTCCTAGAATAATAGTATTTTCAGAGAAACCAGGTCTTCTGTTAGTCATATTAATATATTAATTGTTTCCATAAGATTGCTTTCAAAACAAACTTTTACTGTCCAGGCACATGTTTTCATATAAAAATTCAATTAAGTCACAAAATATATCTAATTATATAACAAGAGAAAAGCGTGCACACACACAGGAACATAAAATGAGGTAGAAGAAAATTTCAAAGGCCATTTTTTTCCCTGATTAAAATTCATAATATAATTACAACAGCTATGTTTTTCATCAAGGAAGTATTTAAGCAGTTAATTCTTATATAAATATACCCCATGCTAGTTCAATAAATTAGGAAAAGGCGCATAATCTTGTTAAGATGCAATTCAGAAGGAACAGTGGGTGGATAGCTATTAACATGTGAAAGCAATGAATGAATGTACTAAATAATCCCCATAAATTATTCACAGCTAACCAACAGAATTTAGATTTTTCTTTCCCCCATAAATTAGGTGATACCTATGGTGGAGGTAGTCATTTAAAACATTTTTAAAGATGCCAGCTGAATATCCATTAGTAAATCTCAAAGGTATGTCAGTTCCATAGCAGGTTAGTGATAAGGACCAAGACCTTCTAGTTACCAGTGATCAGTAACCAGGACCTGGCATTTCTCTGGCTCTCCGTGTACCCATCAGCTTGCTGGTGGCTTCTTCAGATGTACCACACAAAGGACTCCAGGTTCACATCAAATATCTAGGAACAAATGGAGGGTAGTTTCTTTCCAACCATTTTTTTTCCTTATTCTTCTAGATTTTCTACTGAAAAAAAGTGATTTAATTCAACTTTTATTACTTGCAAAATATTGTGTTTCTTCCATCTAATTAAAACAAGCAAAAACATGAAAAGCCACATGTTGCTTCTCTTCTAGCTTTGGATCTGATTTTCTATTAGCAGTAGAAAGGTGGATCATATAATGAGAAGGCTCCTTGTGCTTACTTAGTAATCTACAGAGAGAAACTTCACAGGACCTTGGGAAGAATCCCTGAAACTGTCTAGGAAACATTAGCAAGAATGCACAGGTTAGTCTGTTATGTTCATGGATGCCTTTCCTCGGGTCTTGCTTCTCCGTATGGAAAGAGTTCAGGAAACAGAAGCATGATAGTAAGTTAAAAGAGGTGGTTAGGCTTTAAAGAACATTTTGATCATTCTCACATATAAAAACAGGCCATCTCCATAAGGGGGGAAAAAGGGGGAATAAAGGGAACATGTGCCTGTGCTTTCGTCCTTCATAGTCTTGTCCCCTGACTTGCCTCCACTCCAAGGGCATAGCTGTGTTAGTCAATGTGCTCAAGTGAGCATGGCATGAGACTGTAACATAGTTGGTCCCTACTGTGCATGCCCAAATTTTGAGTGCACATGCATAAATGTGTGTGTGAAGTAACTGGTCTCTGCCATGCATGTCCAGGCTATGAGTGAATGTGTGTGTGTGTGTGTGTGATGTCATTGTCCTTTGCTATGGAGGTGTGTTTTAGCATTGCCTGATCTCTTAGCAAGAAACCTTTTCTTTTGGGGATTGGTGGGCCATTGGAAGACAAAGACTTTTCCCTCAGTTTCCTAGGCATGTTTACCTTGCTTCCTGTGTCCCTGTCAAGGTTTGTTAATTGGCTAAGAGGCTTTGCTACTGGTGGGTTCATTTGAAAAGATGCTTGGATTCTGCAGATAGGTGCACTGGGTCTGGGAGAGAGAGATACCATCTCAACTTAGAAATTGAATCTTTAACTGGAAAAAAATGTGAACTTGATCGCTATAAAAGAGTCAAGAACAAGTAAGCGCATGCCTGCCTTGCTTGCATCAAGGGCAAAGGGAGAATGTGTCTCTCGTTTTACAATAGGAAGGTTTGTCTTCAGCAACCTGATTAACAAAGACACTTGCATCATGTTCCTCCTTCAAGTTTAACATTAATGCTTCTTTAAGTTTAGCTTAAAATGGGTAAATCAAAACTAAGGAGGAGGGACAGTGTTGATTTTAAAAGGAAGCATCTCTACAGATGCGCTACATTTTCCTCTTGTCTGAGTTCTTTAGTTCTTGGTTATCACTCAAAAGAAGAAATAATTTGTCTTGTTCTCTGAAAATTTCAATATCATTTTTTATTTGAAATCCCTAAGGAAAGAAACTACTATCCTGTACAACCTCCTTTTTCAAAGAAACTGTTCTGTATAGAATGCTCTGAATATCTATTTAAGATGTCTGGGTGAAAAGGGAAAGAGGGATTTTTAAAAGTGAATGATTCCTCACATTTGAGAGCGAAACATCCTGACTACGGAGGGTCACAGTGTCCTTACTAAGTGAGCCTGATAGCAGAGTACAAAACTATTCCTTAGTTAAGCAAGCTGTTCCAGCTGTGAAGATAATAGGTAGTTCAGCAAGGGAAGTTTGAAACATCAGAGTGATGCTGTCCCAGTCATAGGATGAAGTGACCTTAACAGTCTGCAAGGCTTTTTTTAAAGTGAATCTACTAGTAAAGAAATGTTTTTTAGTACAATGATTTATGTAAAGTGGCTCTTCTTTGGAACCATCATCTTTGCAACTTCAATGAAGTGACTGCGTGGGAACGTGGGGATTGAGGCCTTTTCCTCTTTTACTAATGGTTTGGATGAGAGAATTCAGAGGAAAATGTTGACAGGATTATATATTTCTGTTTTCTGAGATATTTAGCAAGCATTCATTGTGATTATAAGAACTTGAGACTGTAGTGTGGGGATTGGAAAATTTGCCATCCTGCTGAGTATAAAATAAACCATCTCAGAAGCCATTTCGCCACAATAAAAAGAGCCAGGAGTGGGATGTGTCCTTGGGATCCCACAATCAGTGCACATTGAACCTCTGCAATTCAGGGACAGAACTTTGTGATCTCTTGCTGCAGTAACAGAGAAGTAGAGGAAAGGAGTAAAGGGAGCAGGGAGGAATGCAGCGAAACATATCTTTTGGAAGGATTAGTACAAGGCCAGTACCGATGAGCTAAAAGTTAAAGGTGTCTCAAATATCCACCTTTTCCACATGCTCATCCCTGATGTCAACTACCACTCATGCCCCCAGTTCTCCCTCTCATACTCCAGAGTTCCACAATTCACTGCAATATTTCACAGAGGTCATGAAATCATCAGGAAAATTATTAACATTGTATTGTATACTAGCAAGTCCCAAATGCAAAGTCCAGACATCCATCTGGAGAATCCTGCTCATTCACACCAAAATCAGACCAGACAAAGGGTTGCCAGCACCAATCCCAAGTACCAGAGGGTACACAGAGACAAGGCAGATGCAAGATCTAGAAAAAGAGCTCTTTTTTTAATCATTTTATTGAGGGCTCTTACAACTCTCATCACAATCTGTACATTCATCCATTGTGTCAAGCACATTTGCACGTTTGCTGTCATCGTTTTCAAAACCTTTCCTTTCTAATTGAGTCCTTGGTATCGGCTTCTCATTTTCCCCTCCTCCCTCACCCTCCCTCCTTCATGAACTCTTAAAAGAGGAAGAATATGCACAGTATATCTTTAGCACAGTATATCTCATTTTCCCCTCCTCCCTCACCCTCCCTCCTTCATGAACTCTTAAAAGAGGAAGAATATGCACAGTATATCTTTAGCTGAAATAACTGAAGAAGAAATTCAATCCTTGAGTTACAATATTACAAGATTCTGTGTGCAAAATCTTAAATGGTACAGCAAGCATCTAAAGAAGATCCAAAGAACACAGAGTAGCAAAAGGAACTAGTTGAAATTCCAACATTTCAGAAGTAGTATACGAGTAAAAACCAATGGTGCTGAAGGAAGAAGTGCAAGTGGCACTGAAGACATTAGCCAAACACAAGTCTCCTGTAATTGATGGAATACCAACTGTTTCAACAAGTTGATGAAGCAATAGAAGAACTGACCCATCTATGACCAGAAAATTGCACAAAGACTACTTTCCAATTGAAACAAAGATAACTCAAGTGAATGTTCAAATAATGGAGCTGTAACAGTGACATCACATGCAAGCAATATTGTGCTGAAGATCACACAACAAAGGTTTCAGCAGTATTTTGATAGGGAGCTGTCAAAAGCTCAAGCCAAACACAGAAGAGAATGTAGTAGAAAAGATGTAATTGCTGATATCACGTGGACTTGGTTAAAAGCAGAGAGGGAATACTAGATGTTTACTTGTGTTTTATTGACTATGTTAGATCATCCTATTATATGGACCCTAACAAACTATGGACAACATTGAAAAAAATGAGAATTCCAGAACACTTCATTGTGCTTATGCATGAATCAAGAGTCAGGTTTTCCTACAGTACAAAGCGATCATGAATGGTTCAAAATCAGCAACGCTGTGTGTCAGGGTTGTACCCTCTCACCATACTTGTTCAAGCTATATACTGAGAAAATCAGAAAAGCTGAATTGTATGAAGAAGAATTTGACATCAAGATTGGAGGACTGCTTCCTACCCTGAGATATGCAAATGGTACAACTCCATTTGCTGACAATAAGGAGGAAATGAACAACTTTCTGATGAAGGATTGTACCTTCTGTATGGATTGCAAATCAATGTAAAGAAGACTCACATCCTCACAAGTGGGGCAGAGGTCGAAGTTGTCAAAGATTTTTTTTCTTGTTTGCGTTCACAATCAATGTGCATGGAAGGAGCAGTTAAGAGAGCAAAAGCATATCTGTACACATTGCCATCATCATGTTCAATTGATGGATGGATTGTTATAAGCGGTGTAAGAGCCCCTAATAAAATGATTTATTAAAAAAAGAAAGAGCTCAAAAGATGGACTGTATTAGGTAAGTTTTTTTTAACAAGATCTCTTGAGAAAATTGAAAAGCAAGGATGTTGTTTTGAGGACTCAGGCCTAAGCCTTGGTGGTCTCCATTGTATCACAAGCATAGGAAAGTTAGACCTTAAGGAAAGAAGACTGCGGAAAAATAGATTCATTTGAATCATGGTGCTGGAAAGAACATTAAAAGGACCATAGACTACTGAACAGAAAATATGTGTTTTGGAAGAAGTATGATCAGAGTTCTCCTTAGAGACAAGGACATAGAGAGTGTCATGGTGGGGCAAAGGCTGCATGCTGGCCTGTGATCCTCAGGGTCTGCAATTCAAAATCACCAGGCGCTCCACAGGAAAAACACCGGATTTTCTGTTCTGGGAAACATTTTCTATCTTGGAACCCCACAGGGGTTATTGTGAGTGAGCAGTCGTTTGATGGCAGCGAGGGAGTTTTGTTTCATTTTGGTTTGGTTTGGTTTGGTTTGGTTTGGTTTGGTTTGGTTTTGGTCAGGAGAGGCCAGTCCCTGGAGGCAGACATTGTGTTTGGTAAATGAGAGGGGCAGCAACCGAGAAGAGGTAGACCCTCGCGGAGTTAGACCGGGACTGTGTCTGCACAAGGGGCTCAAGCATGGGAACTACTGTGAGGTTGGTGCAGCACCAGGCAGTGCTTTGTGCTCTTTTACATAGGGTCACTCTGATTCACAAGCAACTCAACGGCATTGAACCACAATTCCTCCTGGAAGTAGGGGATTTTGAACTCAATTATTTCTCCTGGGGAAATAAGAATCTCTTCAAGGACAAATAATATCAAACAAAACCAGAAAACATATTGCGTAGCCATCCTTTTTCATTGTCCAGCTCTTGCATGCATAGGAGGTGAACAAAAATAGCAAGGTCTGGGTCAGATGCTGTGCTAGACTGGGTAGACTAGAGAAACCAATTCATAGACGCATTAATGTATATAAGAAAAAGTTTTATATACAAAAGCAATTGAATATTGAGAAAACATCCCAGTTCAGTCCAGATCAAGTCCATAAGTTCGATATTTGCCCATATGTCTGATACCAATTTATAGGGTTCTCTTCTGACTCATGAAACACATACAATGATGCCGATCTCAGGAAGATCCCAAGCCAGTGGGTGGAAAGTTGTGGATCCAGTGGTGTAAACATCTCAGTGTTGGCAGGGATCACCACGTGGCTGCTCCATCTTAGGGCAGTAGCACAGGTCCATGTGTCTTGTCAGTTGCAATGTCTCCCAGGTATTCAGCAGAGTGTGTCTTCCACCTCGAAAGAGGAAATACAGATGCTATGTCCCAGACACCTTAGGGGAAGGCCTCATTGGCTATATCCTGATTGACTGTTTAGACTCTATCCCTACACTCTTAATCCTTAAATTGACCAGATTATGTACTTACCACAGAGGCACTTTATTCTTCAAAGTGACATCTTTGCTCTTTCACACTTTGAATAGGTCTTGTGCAGTAGATTTGCCCAATGCAATATGTCATTTGATTCCTTGGCCGCTCCTTCCATAGCACTGATTATGGATCAAATAAATATGAAACCCTTAACCAATTCCATCTTTTCCCTATTCATTGTGATGTTGTCTATTAAATAGTAGTGAAGATTGTTGTTTTCTGTATATAGAGTTGTAATTCCTAGTAAAGGAAGGCTGTAGTCTTTTATCTTTACTAGTAAGTGTGTAATGTCCTCTTGGCATTTAACAAAGAAGTTTATGTTACTGCATATCACTGATTATTACGTATCCTTCTTCCATTTCTAATACTCCATCCTTCCTCATAAAGTCCCCCTTCTCGGATTAGTTATTCAACATACAGATAGAATATGTATGGTGAAAGGATACAACACTGACATTTCCTGATATTAAACCATGAAGTGTCACGCATGTTGTCAGGTCTGAATGCCTGCCTTTGAGTCTATGTGCAAGTTCTGCTTGAGTACAAATACGTGTTCTGGAATTCTTGTTTTTTACAATCCATGGTTTGTTATGATCCATATAGTCGAATACTTTGGTACAGTCAATAAAACACGAGAAAATATCTTTCTGGCAATTTCTTCTTTTAGCCTAAATTCGTCTAATGCTGCCTACATATTAGTTTCATTTTTGAGTCCACTCTCTTGCAGTTATCTTTCTGATTGCTTCCTTCATCCATTGCTAAATAGCCTAATTACAAAGACATATGAGGGTAAATCAAAAGAAGTTCAAGCAGAATTTCAGTCTATTCATGCATGGCTTATTCCAGAAAAAATTTGTTTAAACATGTTTCTATAATCTGGATGTCTGCAGACAGGTACTATCAGATATATAGCTGTTTTAGTCTTGGTGAGATAAATATTTGCCAAATATTTCATTCAAAATGGTGGTTTCCAAGGGGATATCCTTCACCCGTGAAATACAAAGCAGAGAGATCAACTCCAAAGTTATAGTGACTGCTTCTTGGAGATTTCAATGTGTAATCTTTTAAAATCACTTTAATGGAAGCTCTTACAAAAATTATAAAATTCCATAACTCAATTAGACCAAGCTTAATTATACTGCCACTATCATGTTCAAAAACATTTTTTCTTCTTGAACTCTTTGATATCAGTTCACCTTTATCTCCTCCCTCCCCCACCACACCCGTGTTCTTAATTATGCATACTTACTGTAATTATTATTTGTCAGATCTTACATCATCCACTGAATCCGTTCCCCTACAATTCTGCTATTTGTTCCCCTCACATGGTGTTATACAGTCATCATAACTATCGGTTCCCCTTTTCCCTCCTTACCCGCTCTTCTCTTGTCATACCTACAGGGAATCTTGGCTTTCATTACTATTTCTGTAGGGTTTATTTACCTTGGTTTTTTTTTCATGCATCTTGGCATTTTTCATGCATCAGACGATCTTCATTATAAAAGGAATATTTATAGGTCTGACTAGCTTAGTGAGAAAAATTGACCATAATAATAAAGAGAGGGGGCTGAACCCCGGTGGCGTAGTGGTTGTGCGTGGGACTGCGGCCCACTGAGATGGAGGTTCAATTCCAGCAGCGGCTCCACAGGAGCAAAGGCTGGGCCTCCTACTCCCACCGCCAGGGGGCAGTGATGCCAAAAAAATAGTAAAGAAAGGAAATATTAAAGAACTAGAGGATAGATAGTTATGTGTTTCATCCTAGATATATCTTCCCTCCTGTATAGCCCTTCTGTCAAGGGCTGCCCAGTTATCTTACAGGTGGGTTTAGGGCCTCCGCTTTGTTGATGCTTCTTGCAAAACCAAGAAATGAGATATTTCCCACCCAAATAACCTAACATGACCTCTTACGGTAAATATTTTTATGAGAATTTTTTGGGGAAGCATTCTTGTATCCACAGCCCTGATCTTGTCCCCTTTAGACTTATTTTTCTTACTAAAGTCCAAAGAAAAAATTTTAAAGAGCCCCATTGAGTCCCTTGAGGTTGCCCAAGTTGCCATTTTTACAGGCTGAACATCGATGTAGAGTACAGAATACTTTGGTAAATAAACACTGACTTCAGAAGGATTTAGACCTAGATACACTGTATGCTAGCAAAGATAAGCTTCACATTTTATTCATTTTATCTAATAAAAATTTCTACACATTTGTAACAATACTTTTTCCTTAATTCATATTGCTTGTGAAGTCTTCAGCATCACTTTTACCAACCTTGTGATATATTATGTATAACTTTTTTTGGGGGGGGGGGAAGGGCATCACTACCTCTGGTGGTCGTGGACGCTACCCAGTGCTGTTCCTAAGAGCCGCTGCTGGATTTGAACTGCCAAGCCCATGGGCCGCAGTCTCGCACTCAACCACTTAGGCCACCGGGGCTCAGGCCTATGTTGGACTTTTTTAAGGCTTACCACCTAGCTAAGTAACTGTTTTGGCCTGCATCGGTACTACATTATCAGAAAACACGTGCAGATGAACTAATGGGAGCAGTGTAATAGAGTCTAGCTAATGTTATGGAGGAGAGACATGATTATGTTTTCAAGTGTTTGGCTGATTATCATAATTATTTTGTAAAGTGTCAAGTAATCAATGCTATGACTACAGTAAACTACATAACAGATACATAGGTGACTTAAATATGAGAGGGTTATTTTAGTGAAGATCAAGACCAACAGTCCTGTCTATAACAATCTAAACCAAGAGGTGTGACTAGATTAGAACTCGTGGAAGTTAGGAATTGTGTAGAGTAAAATCTGTCAGTCAAGTCATAGCCTGATGGCACCACCTTCATACCATAAGGCTTTTGTATAAGAGTGAGAGACACTGGGAATTGCTCTCAGTACCACTTAGCCTTCCTGCCTGTGAGAGTTTGTCAGTCACAGGGTGGCCCACATGGGCCAGCCAATCCTGAGAGCAGTTGGTGTTCTATCATGTTTCCACTGACATCAAAGCAACACAACTATGCTGTAGGACTGCGATCTTTCTGCTGCCCAGTTCACCATTCTACATCATGCAGTTCTGTGAGTCTGAAGATGGCCTTAGAGACTAGCATCAGATATATGCACTCACATCAGACTTATGAAATTGAGTTGTACTGAACTAGAATGCCTTCTTGATATAAAGGTATGTTTTATACGTACATTAATATTATTGAATTCATTTCTTTAGACAATTTGACCTAATAAAGAACTAAATGGCATTATCTTACTACTGTAACCAGTTACCATAAACCTAGTCACTTAAGCTAACATTCATTAATTATCTCAAAGTTTCTGTGAGTCACAAGAATATGTACACTGTAGCTCAGAGAGCCATTGGCTTTGTGTCTCACATGCCAAAGTCAAGGTGACTCCTAACCTGAGCTTTCATCTGTATACTCATTCACAGTTGTTGACAGATTTTAATTTCTTGCACGGACAAGACTGAGATGTCTGTTTTCCCTTCTGATTGACAGCTGGAGTTTCTCCATTTCTATAAGCTACCGTATTTCTTGGCATGTGTCTCCCTCCGTCTTCAAAATCATCAATGATGCAAGGAATACTTCTAGTGCTTTGAATCTTTCTGCCTTTCTCGTATGCCGCTAAGGAACTCATGTGATGACATTGAATCATGCCAAAAGTACAAAATAATCTCCCTATTATAAGATTAGTGAACTTGTACTCTTAATTGTTGCAAGGGTAGTGAGTTATCTATTGTGGCTCTTCTAGAAAAACCTCTTACATTCACCAAATGACTTTTTCCTGCATAAATCTGATAAGAAGCTGAGGGAAATTCTGATAGTATTCACCAGTGAATGTTTGTGAGCAGAATTCCCTGAAATGTCCTTTTGATGCATATGAAATAAGTCTGTGGAAAGCAGGAGAGGGGATCTGATTACTCGCAGGAGCAAGAATGAAGCAGGTCCTCTGGACCTGAAGTTGCTACTCAGGGAACCACCTGGATCCAGAAAACAGCTTTGATAGCAAAAGAGCAGCAGCAGAACCTAGAGCTAGAGCATGAAACAAGCGTGGTGGATTTTCTAAGGCAGGGATCTATTAAAGCCAAGTGCTTCTATGTGGGCAGCTGGCTTGTGGAGCAGGCTATCGTTGAGCACGTAAGTGGGGAAACTGGATGTGCTGACCCACAGAAATGGAACGAAGTGTGTCCAGGCTGATTTTACTGGTATGGGGTATCTAGAAACACTTAATTCAGGGAGCTGAGTTTGCTGATCCATGGAGTTTAAACGCAATGCCTTCAGGTTGAAGTATAGAGCTGAGTGGTCTGCCCTTTGGGGTGTTTAGTAACAGATTTGAAAGAACTGTGTAGCATGTCCTGATGACAACTATGTCGTCATTCTCATAACCACCTGTTAACTTCTTTACTAAATCATTAAGGCATGGACTTCCTTAATAAACTCTTTAATCAAGAGTATCTGAGTTCTGTGAACCCATTGCATTGGATATTAGAACCTAGAGGTGAAATGGAGACTACTGAAGAACACAACACAATTATATTTGCTAACTCCCTTTTTGCCAGGTCAAGTAACATTTTTGCAGGAGTGATATCAGAAGGTAAAAAGGAGTGATATCAGAGGATAAAATTCTACCTACCACAGAGAACTGGGGCTTGGGATGAGTTCCTCAGAAATACACCCAGTTCTGGATTGGACTTTGACTCCACTAGGAGTATTTTTCCAAACCTAGGAAATGGTGGGGCTGAAAGGTAAGAGTCCTTCAAGATTGGAACACCAGGAAGAAGTGAAGGATATCAGTGATCTACATGAGAATCTGAGAAAAGAAGAGGAAAAAGAAAGAAAACATCATCCACATTAAATGAACTCTACTTTGCTACCAACGAAAGTATTCTGTTGGATAGAAAATTGGGAAAATATAATCTTCTCTTATAATTTAGTGATAAAATAAAAATAGACATATTCATATTTATTACACATGCCTACAGTTTGAATAACTTAACCTGGCATCACATATTTTATTTAATTTTCTCCCTGAGTCACTGTATTGTATTAAAATAGATTATTCAAAATTTACTTAGCTAGACACTCCAATTGAATAATTATATTGTTTACAATTTTCCATAAATATATATATATAATGCTAAAATGAACATCATGTTGTAGATCTATTTTACTCAATCTAATCTTTCTTCCCCAATGTGTGAGTCTTGATAGACTAGAGAAACAAATTCATTAACACACATATGTGTGTGTATAAGAAAGAGGTTTTTATACAAGAGGAAATGAACATTGAGAAAACATCCCAACCCAGCTCACAAGTCTGATATTAGCCCATATGTCTGATCCCAGTCTCTAAAGGCTGCTTCAGACTCAATGACATCGAACGCAGGACCATCAGAAGCCAGATGGGTAGAATGCCTTGGGATCCAGTAGCATTGTAAACAACTCAGCACTGGCAGGAGTGTCTGCCTGACTTTTGGCTGCAGGTTTCTGGCTGCATCAGGGTAGGTCCATGCAGTTTCTTCTTGGGGATATCTTGCAGGGGGGCCAACCTTATCATTCGAGTGTCTCCAAGGGACTGAACTGACAGAGATAGTGTCTCTGCCTCTAAGAAGGAATTACCACATTTCCCAGAATTCTCAGGAGAAGACAATGCCCACACAGGTTTCATTGGCTATGTCCAGATTGACAGGCTAGACTCCACCCCTACATTCTTAATCCTCAAACTGACACCAGATTGGGTGACTGCCATACCCAATATGGGAACTCGTAGGGAAACTAACAGGTAAAAGGAGCATGAACATTTTCTTCATTGTTACTCTGTTCTACTGACTGAAAACATGAGTTTCCCTATAAGGTGCCCGGGTGGGGAAGTGGTTACGAGTTGGGCTGTGATCTTTGAGGATCACAGTTTGAAAACACCAAGTGCTCTGCAGGAGAAAATCGAGACTTCCTACCCCTGTAAAGAGCTGTCAAGAGCGGTCATCTCAGAATCCCACAGAGACAGTGAGACCTTATCTTATAGGGCTGCTGTAAGTTGGCATTGACTGAATAGCAGTGAGTGAATGTCATTGTGTCCTTAAAAGTACAGGTAATGTTTTTGTTTATTCTTAATTTAAGAAATGAAAAGGTGCATATTAATTTACATTTCTTTGAATACATATGACAGTGCCGATTTCTCCATTGACATATTACTTGGTGCCCTATTTGCTGATTACCCTTTTCTCTATTTCCTAGTGAGAGCTTCTTCATGTCTCCACCTCCGCCCGAGCACAGACCACTCCCTCCCTCCAGAAAGATGAGACGCTCCCTCTCCCACATGAGAGTCTGACTAGCCAGCCACTCTCCATCCCCCTCTATAGTTTCAGTCTTTCTTTGTGCTTCATCACACTCTCACTCTAGAAAAATTATTTTGGTAATTTAATAAGCATTTATTATCTGACTTTTCCTCTGCCCTCAAGTAATTTTACCTCTGTAAGATGAAGAACTTTTTGCTGTTCTCACATCAGGATCAAGAATCATACCTGGCATGTTATTAGGACACAAGATCTATAATATGGGATAAAAGTGAATAGTGAAAATATATAATTTCTCTAAGGACTGTTTTATTTATACCACACAAAATTCTCCTGAAAATATGCATATTTTGTTTTGTTTACTTGAATTCTTTTCTATAATAGTTAATGAAATAATTCAGCTCCTAAATTGTCATCAGAAACATGAGATAGGGGAGGGAGGCTATGTTTCAATGAGTCCAATAATCAATGTGCACACATTTATTTTAAGATACTAAAGTGTGTGAATGGGCTATGAGAATAGTGACTTAAGACTATGCTTTCAAGGATCATTTCTATAATTCAAGAATAGTGACTTGCTTTTATGGCTAGGACCTTGTACATAGCCACATGCAATAACTGCTAATAAAAACGTTCATTTTATTAATATAATATCAATTATTTTAAAAGTACTAGCAAGCATTTTAATTTTATTTATATTCATGCATCAAATCTATCCAAGAACTGAAACTATTTAGTGAATTTTTTATTTAGTTTGATCATCAAATAATTTCAACTCCTTATGATTCCTTTCATATTAAACTTTTCGTTCAAAGAAATGAAAGTATTATATGTTCATTTGTCTAAACTAAAGCAGCACTTCATAGCTATGAGTCAATATCATGTTTCTATCTGGTGGAAATCATTACATGTAATTGATTTACTATGGGTTATTTATTATAATAAAAGTGCTTTGGAACCAAAGTTATTATGTCTTCAATATTCTCTGATAATTTTCAGAGCTATAAAATGAGACCACGGGGCACCCAAAATATACATTTCCATGTCAGTGTGACAAATGACAAATTACAGGATTGCCATAATTTTCCTCACTCTCTTTAAATTATTTCTGCACACGCACTTGCCTGCGCCCACACACACACACACACACACACACATTCACACGTGTCAGATAGTACTATACTTTGCACAGAACTTTTTATCTCCCTTAATCTAACTGACACAAAAAGGGACATTTAGAGCATGTAATTCAAGTAATTGTCTTCTTTAATTCCCTACTCCAACCATAAGGGGCATAAATTTGATTTTATTTGGAATGCATACAGATTTTCTTGTGTGTAATGGTAGAACTTTGATAAAAATGAAAATAAACAGCTTCCAAACATCCATGAATTATCAGAACATATAAGGTATGAGGTATGAATTAGGATAATTGAAAATGGCCAAAGATAAAATGGGACATATAAGATAGATATCCTATGTATTAGTGGGCTTAAAGGGAATGATATTGAACATTTTAATCAGACAATCATAGAGTTTACTATGATGGGTATGACAAATTCAAGAGAAATAATATACCATCAATTATCTAGAGGTTAAAGATGTATCTTGAAGTGCAATGCTTTATATGACAAGATAATAAGTCTACACCTTAAAGGAAAATCAGTCAATAGAACTAATATTCAAATTTGTACACAAACCACCAAAATGATGAAAAAGTTAAATAATTCTGTCAACTTCTGTATCCTGGAATTAATCAGACATGGAACTAATGTGCATTGACAATTGCTAGTGATTGTAATGTGAAAGTTGGAAAAAGAGGAAGGGTTATTGGGTGTAAAGGAAAGCCTTGTGTGTATAAATGAAGCCAGGAATCCCACAATAAAATTGTAGACCAATGACTTCTTCATTGCTACTAACATTTTACAACAACATAAATGACTATATGCATGACTCTCACCAGAAGGAACAAACAAATAAAATTGACTACATCTATTGAAAGTATTTTCAATATTCTTTTCCAACACCATAGTTCCAATGCATTGATTACTCATTGTTCTTATTAACGTTCCACATGCTTATGAGGAGATTGAAAACTATACTTTTGGGCAAGCACACTTAACTCCTCAAAAACTATTTTATGACAAAGAGAAAAAGTGAAGTTGTCCAGGATTTCATCTTGTTTGGATTCACAATCAATGTTCATGGAAGAACTAGAAAGAGATCAGGAAATTCACTACACTGGACAAATCAGCCACACAAGACCTTTTTAGGGTGTTGAAAAACAGGAATGTCACTTTGAGAACAAAGGTGTCTCTGACACAAGCAATGATATTTTCAATTGACTCACATGCATCCGAAAGTTGGACATTGAATAAAGAAGACCAAAAAAGAATTAGTGCATTTGAATTGTGGTGTTGGAGAAGCATAATGAAAGTATCATGGACAGCCAAAAGGTAAGCAAGTCCATCTTCGAAGAAACATGACCAAAGTCAGCAGTTTTTAACCTGTGGGTCACTACCTCTTTGAAGGTCAAACAACCCATTCACAGGGGTCACCTAAGACCATCAGAACACACGTATTTCCAATGGTCTTAGGAATCAAGACACCACTCCTCTATCCATACCCAGGTGGACCTCCCCACAAGCAGGTATGCCCACATATGAGTACCCGGCATGAAGACTGTTACCCATGGTATGCCATGTTTCAAAACAAAATTTCTCCTATTTGTGATTAAAAAGAAATATTTCACAATATATAATTACATATTGTTTTGTGATTAATCACTATGTATGGCAGTCACTTAATCTGCTGTCAATCTGAGAACTAAGAGTGTAGGGTTGGACTCTACTAGCCTGTCAATCTGGAGATAGCCAATGAGACTCCTGTATGGGCATGACTTCTCCTCTGAGAGTTCTGAGGAATCTGGTACTTCCTTCTTGGAGGCAGAAGACACCTCTCTGTCAGTTCACTCCCTTGGACATACTCTACTGACAATACGCAAAGCTGACTCCCTGTGGGACATTCTTCAGAAGTAACCACATGGACCTACTCTGATGGAACCAGACCTCTAAAGCTAGAAAAGTCAGGTAGAGACCCCTACCAGCACTGAGATGCTCACCCTGCATTTGGTTTCATTTCATTTGTTTCATGACTCTGAAGAGGACTTTATAGATTGGTATTGAGCATATGGGCTAATATGGGTCTTATGACCATGGACTGGACTGTGTTGGGATATTTTCTCAATGTTCAATTGCTCTTGTATATAAAGCCCTTTCTTATACACATAAGAGTTTCTATGAATTTGTTTCTCTAGTCTACCCTATGCTTTAATCATGTTCAATTTGTAACAACCAAAATATATTCTGCATATCAGATATTTACATGATGATTCATAGCAGTAGCAAAATTATAGTTAGGAAGTAGTAACAAGAATAATTTTATGGTTGGGGGGGGGGGCGGGAATCACCACAACATGAAGAACTATATTAAAGGGTCACGGCATTAGGAAGGTTGAAAACCATTGCTAAGTGCTCCTAGAGGCCAGAATGACAAGGTTTTATCATATTTTCTATGTTAGCCCAGGGAGAACAGTGAAAGAAATCCACAGAAACTCTATGTGTATAATAGAGAATTTTATTTAAAGGATAATTGTACATTAAGAAAACATCCCAACTCAGTTCTGTCCAAGCCCATAAGTCCAGTATTGGACCATATGTCCAATAGCAATATATAAAGTCCTCTTCAGACTCATGAAATGCATCTAATGATGCCGAGTTCAGGACAATCAAAGGCCAGTGGGTAGAAGTTGTTGGATCCAGTATCATGGTAAGCATCTTAGTGCTCGCAGAGGTCTCCACATGGCTTCTCCAAAGTCCAGGTCTGCATTAGGGTAGATCCATGTGGCTTCTCCTCAGGTATGTCTTTCAGGGAGGCAAAAGAGAGAGAGAAAGTGTTGCCTGTCTCTAAGGAGGAAAATCAGAATTTCCCAGAATTTTGGTTATGATCTGATTGACAGACTAGACTCCACCCCTTCACTCATCATTCTCCCAAATTGACACCAGATAGCATAACTACCACATATACGGTGGGCATGTTGTCAGGAAAGATGAGAACCAGGAGGAAGGCTTCATGCTGGGTGAATTAGAGGGCCAGCAGAAAGGAGGAGGGCCTTCAAAGAGATGAATTAACGCTGTGGCTGCAACGCAGAGCTGGAACACAGGAATCATTGTGAGGATGGTACAGGACCTAGAGATATTGACTTTTCTTGTGCATAGGGTTCCTATGGGTCGGAACTGGCTTGATGGCCTCAAACAGCCACAACAATCATATCTAGGCATGGACTACAACAAACACACTTGTCTTAGAGCAAGATGGTCAGATTCGCCTTCGTATCAGGAACATAAAACCTCACGGCATGCACTTTGAACATATTATCAAGAGAACTCACTCCTAAAATTAGTATCGTGCTTAGTAAATGTAAGCACCAAGAGAAAAGAGGAAGCCACAGGGAAGGTGGATGACACCGTGGCTGAAACAGTGGGCTCAAACACAAAGACAGTGGTGGTGCAAACAACTGGGCCAAGTTTCCGTTTTGTTTCATATGTGTGTTGTGTTACCATGGGTCAGACAGATGTGACAGCAAATAACGACAGCAACGACAGCCCCTCCTACATTTGCTCCATGAAGTGTCTACCCCTGGAGAACGCAAGGACCTTCAGCTCAGAGATGAGCAGTCCTATGCCTCATTGGGGTGGTATACATGAAGCTGGGGGGGCGGGGGGGCGCCTTCTGGGGAAGGTGAATCCCCTTCCTCTCCTATTGGACATTAAAAAAGACCTATATTCAACTGGGGAAAATGTCCTCCTTTTTTACCAATGTGGATTGCATTTTACTATAACCCCCAATATTACAAACGATCTGCCTGCCTTAGCAGACATAAAGAAGAGCGATGGTACTTCTGTAAGCTAAGTATAACAGGTTTATCTGTCTCCCAGGACTCACCTACCCACTTTTAGTCAGGGTATCCACAGTGATCTTGAAATAGAGCAAATCATGAGATAACTAAGACAAATTAATATTTTAATGTGCTTTTATTGAATTTTATTTTAAACTCATAGATCGGACAATTCAATTTTTAGTTAAGGAAAAGCTATGCTCAGTATTCTAGGCAAATGTCTAGCTCAAGGGGTGCCAGTGAGTTAGAGGCCCCGATGGGGTAAATAAGTCACCTTCCTGCACCAGAGCCAGCCTGTCGAATGACTCACTTGCTCCTAGCTAAAAAATCAAAGGGTAAACAACAGAGAAAGATCTTTAATCATATGGAGTTTTTTTAAATGTCAATCACGCAAAAAGCACAACACTGCACAGATGGGGAAAGAGGGTGGGAAACAGGAAGCAAATTTGTCTCTGATGTTCAGATAGTGTTGTTCTTTCTTTCACATAGGGAAGCATCAATATTGGGAAGAAAATATTCAACTTAGAAGCACAGTGACCCTTTATGAGTAGTTGGAATAAGCACAAAGAAAGAAGGCTTAGAAATTTTTTTTTTGGCACCAAGTGCCAAAAAAAAAAAAAGGAAAAAAAAAAAGTTTAGCTAGAGTTCACATGTCTACCTAATTTAATAAGTCCTTTTAAGTTGTACAGTAAAGTAAAATTGATGGAATTTATGTAAAATGTATAAACTATTTTTATAGTTATACTTATTGTACAAATGTTGCTTGCACCTGGAATCACGCTAAAGAACTAGCTTCCAAGCAATAGTCTGTCTGGCCATGTCTTCGACTTGATCTTGGCACCAACATTTTGTTGTTTCAACCAAAATTTATTTATATTAAAGAGCACATTGTCTACAGCAATTGTAGTGAATATAACAAGTATTATGTATGTTTTTCTATCATAAAAATATAATAAAAAATCAAGTAAGCTAGACAAAATATTGAACAGAGATCACAAATACTGGAAGAAAATCTGTATAAACTGCTTACCCTTTGGCAATGCCATAGAGAGAGAAAAGAAGCAAAATGCTAGTGCTTTGGATTTCATTCTGTTCTCACCATTCCCTAGATTGCTAGAACACATTCACCATCAAAGAACACAGCACACCATCTACATGCAATTTCTTATTTCTGAACTCAGCATAATTCAAGCCCCTCTCCTTTTTTGGCCAAGTATTACAAAAGTCTCCAAATGGCTCCATACGCTGCTGTTCTTCCATTTCTCAAGTCTGCAGTCTGTAATACTCAGTGTGATGACCTAAAATGCAAATGATTCATCTACTTTGCAACTTCAATGGCTTGTCTTGGCCCAAACAGGAAAGCCAAGTAATGCACTTTACCATCGAAACTTCTATCGATAGGAAAGTATCGATACTTCACTGCTGCCCGCTCATCGGTCACACTGTGCATTTCGACAGTTTCAAATAGTCTATAGGTTCCCAAACATTTTGGTAGTCAATCTTGACTTCTTAATATTTGGAGCAATGCTTACTCAAAAGTTGCCCTAATTTTAGCAGAGAAAATGCTTTAAGGTGTTTATGAATGTGTACTTCAAGGTGCATTTATGAGTCCCCATTGCTTTGAAGGTCTGAACAAGTCCTGAAAGGTAAGATTGGGGCCATTCTCAGAAAAGGAAAGAACCAACATTTATTGCTTTGTAAAACTGCGGCACATACTACATATGCTAACTGCTAGGGCACACAAAGTAGTTAAATATGAAACATGTAAGTTATTGTTTCAATGGGAGTATAGTTCATTTACTATCATTGGAATTAATTATATGGTCCATTAAGATGGTGAAGCAAAGATTTCTATGTCCCATAAAATTTCTCACAATGTAAAGGTGTTTGAAATATAGCACTTGCTTTAAAAGTGATATAACTATCAAATATTTAACTCACAATAACAGTATTATATTTTTGAGGGAATCTTTGGACTCTTAGACTTAGAGAAGTGAAATAAAATGATCATTATCATATAGTCAGTTCAAGGCAGAGAGAGAGAGAGAGAGAGAGAGAGAGAGTTCTTACTTCTGTGTCCTAATCCAGGGCTCTTGCTCTCACTTCACTCCTTTAGGGGGTCGGGGGAGGGGTATGATGGAACTGAACATGTAAGGCTGTTATGGATTCCATCTTAAACCATATTGCCCAGTTGCTATTTCAACTCATGTCTTAAAGCCCAGCTTAAAATTTGGTGTTAAGTAAATAAGGCAGTATTTCTTAAACATGTGTAGGAATGTAGAGAGATTTACCCAGATATGCTTTCTGTATTTATGTTGGTTAAAGGGATAACTGTGGCCCAGATTCTCTACCCTCAGAATCACCTTCAACTCAATATTAATATGTTGCAAGCACAAAGCGATAGTAAAACATAAGAGGTTTTTTTGAGGTCAGAAAAACATAAGAGTCTTAAATGTACTCTACTCTGATATTTATATGTGGGAAGTTTGTATGTGGGTTCAGTTTAACTTTTGAGTAAAAAGTTTATCCTACAACTTACAATTTTAAATGTAGCACTCACTCATCTATGCCAAGAAATTTTTTCCTTAAAAAAAAAACATTTTATTGGGGGCTAATACAGATATCATATAATTCTGTAGTTCAATCACATCAAGCAATATTGTACAATTGTTACCATAATCAGTTTCAAAGCACTCTCCTTCTTCTTGAACTCCTGGATGACAGGTTTCCTTAAACCCCAGCAACCCTTCTTTACTTGCTGCCTCTGTGGAACTATTTCAACCAGGAGATGCTGTTCTGCCCTAAGAGTTCCTGTGACTTGGAAGGGGCTGGATAACAGTGAGTTGGCTTTGAGTTTTGGAAGTGATTAGAATATATCCTGTTTGATTGGTGATTCTCCTAATGTTTTCCTCATTTGAAAATGTTTTAAAATGGGGCTGAGCCCCAGTGGCGTAAGTGGTTGAGTGTGGGACTGCGGCCCACAGGCTTGGCAGTTCAAATCCAGCGGTGACTCTCAGGAGCAGCACTGGTTAGCGCCCACGACCACCAGAGGCAGGGATGCCCACGAAAAAAAAAAATTTTTAAAATGATGTGGAAAGCTGATTAAATAAATAGGATGCATCTTATAGTGCATTAAAATTTTTAATGTTAAAAAAAACAGAATCCATCTTCTGACCTTTAGTATACTCAATTCTCATCTTCACATGCAACAATTTTGTTATCATTTTAGAGTTATTTTCCAAAAGTCTTATCATACTCACATACAAACCCAAATTTTCCTGTAGTTGTAAGAACAGTAGCATAATATATATGCTGACCTTAGTTTTCCTGTTTTTTAGTTAATAAAACACTGTAGTCTTACCATAATGATGCATGTTTTTGCTTGTTTTGCTACAGTATAGCATCCTAGTATATGGTTATACCAAAATGTATTAAGTCAGTTCAGAACTGATGGACTTTAAGTTGCTTGAGATCTGCTATAATGTTTAAATTGTGTGTGCATATCATCCTTAAACGAGAGTCCATCTATAGTATAAATTTCCAGAAGAACAACTAGGTTAAAGGGTGTAAGTGTCTGTAATTTTCATCTACAGTAAGCACCGCCATGCTCTGTCTTCCATTGGAGCTGGGAAACTGGGCATTCCCACAGTGGTAGGTAAACACAATGGTTTTCTCACATACTCTTGACAACAAACTGTGTATCCAGTGCTCATCTCTCTTCTGGTTTCTTAAGGCAAAATATCTTATTTTGGAATTGTTAGGTTGTATTTATTTTATTAGGAAAGATGCTGAATTTCCAAAATAACTTTAAGAGCCATTTGTTTTTCTTTCAGCTATCAGTTCACAACCATTGTTTATTTTTCTATTAGGTAGTTGATCTCTTTTCCTGTCAAATTATCTCTTGAGGCATCTGGTATTTGAGAAAATAAATCTCTGTCATCATTGTGAGTTGTAAATCATTTTTCCAGGGTGCTATTTATATTTGTTTATGTAAATTTTTACCAAATTAAATTTTGTATTTAGATCTGCTAAAACTTATCAATTTTTGTATTATATAATTCATGCTTGATGGTGCTATAGAAACCTTTTGCACCAAATATAAAATAATGATGCCATGTTTTCTTTTATTATTTTATTTTGGGGGCGGAGGGCATCACTGCCCTCCGGTGATCGTGGGAGCTACCCAGCCTTGCTCCCAGAGAGCTGCTGCTGGATTTGAACCACCAAGCAAATGGGCCACAGTCCTGCACTCAACCACTACACCACTGGGGCTCAGCCCCTTTTATTATTTTCATGGAAGCATATCTTACATTCAAATATTTGATCTATTTATAATTTATCGTAGTTTACTATAAAAACCAATTTTGTCCCAGATGAGCACTGATTTATCTTAACATTTTCCCCCAGTAGTCCATAGGTAATGCACAGTTATGCATTCCATTACTAGCCAAAAGATGAGGGGTTCAAACCCACCCAAAGGCACCATGAGCCTAGAGGTTTTCCCTGAAAGGTCACAAATCTTCACAACCCTTGAACACAAGTCTACTCTGAAACCCAAGAATCACAATGAGTCGGAAGGGACTTGGTAGCAACTAACCACCTCTTTTGCGCACCGAAGTGACCATTCTTGTAGGGGATAAAGATAGAAAATGACATTAGACTCACTTCATAAATATGTGGAGTTAATTTTATTAATGTATAATCGCAAAGAATGTGTCTTTTGGAGTTGCTTCATGCTAAAGAAATCATTAGTTGAGAAACAGCTGATGAGAACTTTGGGAAACAGCAATTGTGTACTTGTCAATCGCAGTTTCTCAGCTTGAAACTCTCTCAAGACCGTGTCCTACATCAGAAGGACTGATTTTATAGCATAAGATGCAACAAAATTGTGAGTTGATGATCATAACTGTTTCTTCCCATGTTGAATTTTGCAACTGAAGGTCCTGAAGGTTTTACTCCCACAAGGTTTCCTCCATTCTTGTCATGGTGGTCAACTCCACTTTGAGAAGGGAGTTGAGAAGTCAGTCATATTGTAAGTGAGCGCCTTCAGATCCTGAAGAGAGGTTCACCTTCTGGCACTCTCTCTGACAACGATCTACATCTATTCTCAGGGTTTTCAGTAACTGACAGTGTTTTCATGCCATCCATACGGTTTTCGGTGGCTAATTCCTCTGAAGTGGACAATCTATTCCTTCCTCGTAAAGTCTTTCCCTCATGTCTTGAAGTTCTGTGGAAAACTATTCACCTTGGGTTGCCCTGCTGGTATTGGAAACATCTTCCATTATTACAGCACAAAGTCAGCTCAGTACAACAAACCAACAGACAAATGATGGTTTATCAGTAGATTTTATTAGTGTGCAGTAACAAAAAAGGCTTCATCATTAGGAGACAGTTTTATTCTCTACAATCAATAAGGATAAAAATAAAGTGCTTAAATTGTGCGACTTAATGATTTTGACAGCAAGTGAATGGTTGCTAAGTGTTTCCCATTTTAACAACCTTTGCCATTGTATTCAGGAATCAGGAAAATGCAGAGTTGAAAGGACTTGTGGAGACCATTGAGTCTTTTCTATCTTTTGATTTAGGTGTAGTAATATTTCATTAATATACGTGGCCTACATTCAGAGTAGACAAAAACCTATATTTTAGCAAAATAAACAATACAGACTAAAGTGGTACAAGGTTTTTATTGTAACTACCACTGAGGGGAAAAAAATGTAAGTTACTGTTACATTATTCATGGGATCTTTCTGTGCTGCTATTTGAAATAATTACCTATTCATTTAAGTAAAGAGAAGAGATAATAAGCACTATATCTGTCAGTGGTTTCTTATCACAGAGATCATTTTAAAATTACTATTCTGCATAAAATAAATATTTGTAATTCTAAGATAATAGTTTGTAAAATGAATACAGCTACCTTCTATCTTCTGATAGCCTTTCACATTATAGATGCATAGTGCAGCTGAAATGGCAATTTTTCATGTTGCAATATATCATACTGAACAAGTAAAATTGATATCTTACAGCTACTGATTCTCTGGTGGAGCCCAAAGTGAACTGGACCTTGAATCTACAGCACTGAGTTTGAAGACACTAAGAATGTTTACAAATGTTCTATCCAATGCCATGACTCTATGTTTACATGAAAAAAAATGGCAAGAGTAAAAAAGAATGTATTTATTATCTGTAGAGCAACCCAGTGAGTGCAAGGCTGTGAGCGATTGAATTGGGCTCTTCCAATCATAGGCTTTGCTACTCTCACCGAATGACTTCAGTTTCCTTATAGACCTGGATAAGAAGATGGAGGAAGATACCAGCTAGGCTATCAGACTTATCTGTGAGTAATTATTAATGAGGTTAATTATGATTCCTACCCTGCTAAGTATAAAATGAGCAACTTCATAAGCATGAAGGGGGTAAATTTCATTACCAGTGACAGAAAAGAGCCGGGACTGTAACGTCTCATTTTGACCCCAACATCCATGCTCTTTAGACCTCCTTGATGTGGGACCGCTTTAACATCTGTGGAGCAGCAACAGAACAGTGGAAGAATTAGGAGCCAGAGCGTGAGATAAAGTAGCCGACTTCCCAGTCCACAGAACAAGTAAAACGGAGTGCTTTGGTGCAGGAGACTGACTTGTGAAGTGGGATGCTTCTGGACACTTAATTAAGAGAGTGGAATTGGCTGATCCGTGGAGCCGGAGCGAAGAGCCTTCAAAAGTTGGGCTGTGATCCACAAGCTCAATAGTTAGAAACAACCAGTCTCCTCCACTCCCATTAACAATTAGTCTGGGAAGCGCACAGGGACAGTTCCACCCTGTCCCATAGGGTCATTATGAGTCAGCATCTACTTGACTGCTGTGGGTTTGAATTTGAGGGTTCTGTGTGTGTGTATGGGGGGGGGGGGTGTCGTTTAACTGCTTTTAGAATATGTACCTAAAACATAAAATTTGTTCTTTTTTACTTTTTCTCACTTAATATATCAGCCTCCCACAATGAATCATGAGTATTTGGAAGTAAAATTTTCCTCATTTTTGTATCCAAAGCTCCTGGCACAAAATAGGTTCAGCAGCTAATGTAATTAATCACTACACATATGTTTTAAATGTTCTATTATTTACTTTGTAGTAAGGTATAAAAATTAAGAAGATAATTATTTTCTAAAGATTGATTTATACTTACAAAATGCCAAATTTGGTGGTGGTGGAAGTGGTGGTGGTTGCTTAAGTTCTGCTACTCAAGACTTCAAAGTGAAAAAACAACTAGGTACAATCATAGTACGATGCATGAATCAGTCATGGTTATAATGGAAATTATAAGGCACAGTAAAATTGATGGAGTTCAAGGAGAGTTTATTTACAAAAAGAACTAGGCACTGAGGGAATAGAGAAGGATCATCTATCTAGAACTCTAGAACTACTGTTAGGCCCAAAGTGTTGGTAAGAGGAGAGAAATTACAAAGACCAGGTAGCGGAGAGAGTCCATAGAATGGCATGCTTACATAAATGCAGTGAATTTCAGTTGCAGAGAACAGCAAGCAAGAGGTAAATTCCAGAGAAACCCCCGTGGAGTAAATATTATTCCACTCTTACCTTTCTCCTTCCCTCTGACCCTTACTCATGGGTTAAACCTACCCAGATGCACAGAGTTAGCAACCATATTAATCAAGCCATTCAATTCAACCTTCCAGAACTGTGGCAATCACTGAATCTCGTGTCAATTTGAGGATTGAGAGTGCAGAGGTGGAGTCTAGCCTGTCAATCTGGAGCTAGCCCATGACACTTGTGAGGATATGGCCTTCTCCTGAGAATTCTGGGAAATGTGGTAATTCCTTCTTGGAGGGAGAAGACACTATCTCTCGGCTTCCTCCCTGGGAGGTATTGCAGCTGACACATGGCACATGGGAGCATGCTGATAGACCCTGATCCCTGGAAACTGGAGAAGCCAAATGGAGATCCTTGTCAGTGCTGAAAGGCTTTCACCACCATTAGATACACAAGACTCTGCACCCACAGTTCTGTGATTGTCCTGGTGTCACTGCATGTGCTTCATGGATCTAAAGAAGACTTATAGACTGGTATCATACATATGGGCTAGTATCGGACTTATGAGATTGGACTGGACTGGGCTGGGATATTTTCTCAATGTTCAATTGCTCTATTGTATAAACCTCTTTCTTATACACATATGGATACTTAGGAATTTGTTTTTCTAGCTTGCCCAGACTAAAACAAGGATTGAGAATTACAGAAAAGTCAATTTCATGACATAATAAGCTACCCAATATGGCACACTGTACAAAGTTCCCAAGAGGACATTAGAAATGCAGCATGTTGACATTGTTCTTCAACCAAAAAAATAGCCAAGAATAACTCTTAACTCATGTACACTTAAGTCCTATTCTCTTATAAGTATTTCTTAAACAGTGACACAGGTGAGTAAGATGGAGTCCCTACATATTAGTGACTTATTGTCTAGAAATCCAACAACATTGCAAATGGTATAAAAATGCAGTATATGAAGCAATCCATTTTAAATAGTTTGGTTTCTGTCCCTTGAATTTTCTTTAATGAATGCTTAATCTAACTAGAATACTTCAAGCTTATAAGACATATAGCAAAATAGCAATACTTTGGGTCACATAAATTGTTTGCGGCCTATTTAAACAATATACAAAATTCTATCATTAAAGACATAAAAATATAAATTGGAGATTCACAGAAGTTGAAGAAAAATGGCTAGAATAACCATGACTTCAATACAAGATAAATTTACTAGTAAGAAGACAGGAAAAAATCAAGATTGATTTTTTATTTCCAAAATCATCATTCATGTACAAAATAAAATAAGGATAAACACCAACATCTTAAAGATTTTTGCTTCATTTATAAATATAAAGCAGCAACAAACCCAGAACATCATTATTAAAACTGTTTATTATGTTTATGTGTACATGTATTTATATTTAAATAATGAATATTTTAAATAAAGTTAATATGGCATCATAATATAAGCTGTTAAAATTCTGTTTAAAGACAGAAAGCATATTTTGTGTACAGCTTATATGTCAAACCAATATAATCAATAACTTGTTCCATTTTCCAAAAGCACAATTAATGTAAAAGGAACATTGGTTGGTTCTCAGAAATAGCTTTTAAATTATATTCACTCTTGCTAATGTCAAAGAGAATATCTTAAAACAGTATTCAAGTTTAAGTTTTGCTTTCAGAAAGAGAAGAGCAAATAAATTACAATTCTTGTGACTAAAATGAAATGTAATAGAAAGTTTATACTACAGAGGATCAAAAAAAGTGAATAGCAAATTCTTCTCAGAAAGTCATTCATCTCTGTCTTTCCTTTACTAATCTCTCTGCACATCTGGGAAGCATAGAGGAATGTAAACAGCAAGATGCAAGGTTTCTCACACAGTTCTTTTTGGTCTTTTATATCTAAAATTATCTGAACACAGAAGCCTGAGTAAAATTCCTAACCTCACTATTGATCTTTTGTCTTTCAAAGTCAAATTAAGGTTAAGTGCTTTCAAAATTCCAAACTTTTAATTGCAGGAGGATCAATATTCATAAGCCTCTGATGTTTACAGTCATTTCCAAAGTTGCTAATTCATCATATGCCTGCTGCCTTTTGATCTATGTACAGGTTCTGCGTGAGCGCAATGTCATGGCCTGGGATTCCCACTCTTCTCAAGGGTATCCAGAGCTTGTGATGTTAGCATATGGTCATAATGTCTGAAAAAGATTCCAATTATTTAATAATTTCTTTCTAGTTTCTTCTTTCATGCCACATATGCTATTGGTGGGCGTGGGTCACTTGATGAGACCTGGTTGCTATTTCCCTGGAGCTTTTAGTCTGGTGGGGGATACCGATGAGTGAAAAAATGACTATAATATAATAAAAACCCAATGCTCTTGAGTCAATTTTCACTCATAGCCATTCTGTGAGGTTTCAGAGACTGTAAATTGTTGTAGAAGTAGATAACATCTACTTGGAGCTCTCTCATGGAGCAGCTGGTGGGCCTGAACCAATGACCACGAAGCTAGCAGTCTGATGCTTGTCTGTCCCAGGGCTTCTTTACATCACATAGCAGGTGCTGTGATGTGTGATATTTGGGGACCTACCTGGACTTGAGCACTTCAAGTACAATTTAGGGTGGAAAGTGCAACAAAGCCCAAAATGAATATTTACATGAGAGTAAGCTGAAAAATGATGGTGGGCAGCTTGGGGCACTAGCATGCCAAAGTTTTAGGATAAGAAATTAAAATATTTTCTCTTATTTGAACATAGTTTAGAGACTTCATAAGAGCCTAAATTTTCAAGATATAGTAGTAATGACAATGAAACTTGAAGGATAAGCAGGTAGACAGGAAAGAGGTCACTGAAGAGCTTATTAAAACTGAGTGAGACGGAAGTACTCAGATTATGAATTTCCAACTTACAAGCCATACCTGCTTTCTCTAAGTAGGGCTTCTGGTTGCCTCATGAGTGACAAGGCAAAAGAGGAAGAGAACTGAATTTTTTTATAATTTGAATGACATATCATAGTAACTGTTAAAAATATGTGTGTCAGAAACCAGGAATTGGGAGACATCGAAGAGCTGCAGCAAGCCCTTGGAGAAGCCTGGGGTATGCGTGTGGAATCCAGTCAGCGTGGTAGAGAGCCTTGGCAGTGAGCCACTTTCCTTGAGCAAGGTCCTTCTACTTGCATCAGTGCTCTTTTCAAAATGTTATTGTAAGAGCCCTCCAGTCCCTTCCAACTTGTGGCAAAGCCATGCACCACAGAAAGGCAGTCCTGTGTCAATCGCCCAATGACTGTGCACCACTAGGTCATAACTCACTCATAACACAATTATTATGTTGTAACCACTATGTCAGTTCTACTCCTCGAGGGTCTTACTCTTTCTCACTTACCTGTAAATTTTTCATCGCTGTAATAAGATCAAACCAATCCCTACTGGTGACAAGTTCTTTACCACAACCTCCTTCACTTGCTATTCATGCAGCTTTAACATGGAAAAGACACCAAGCCTTCCCTTGCACTGAAGCCAAACTTAAAAATTCAATCGACTCAATTGCCATTGAGTCAATGCAGACTTATCGTGATTCTATTTAGGATTTCTGAAACTGTAAGTTTTTATCAGAGGAGAATGCCTCATTTTTCTCCCTGGAATCAGCCTGTGGATTTGAACTGCTGACTCTGTGATTGGTAGTTCAATGACTGACTCACAACTGAAACCCAAACCAAACAAACAAGCAAACAAACAAAAAAAATTCATAAACACACTCACTGCCCAGTTGGTGCAATGCCTAATGACCTCAGAGGGCTGTGCAGAATGGTCCTGTGGGTTTCCAATACTGAGTTTCTAATTCTGTGGCTCTACAGAAATAAAGTCTCTTCTTTCTCCCATGGAGCTCCTGGTAGTTTTGAACTGCTGACCTCTTGGTGAGCAGGTCAACAAGTAACCAATATGCCACCAGGGCTTACTCATTAGAACTGCCCCCACTGACTTACAAGTTTTTTGTTTTATTTTGTTTGACCCACAAGTTTTTTAACAGCCTTATCACAAATTCCATTCGTAATCTGGAAACTGTGTATATGCAAAAGAACCATAAGAGCACAGTGGTTAAGCACTCTGCTGCTAGCCGAAAAGTCAGCACTTCAATATATCCACTGCCTCAGAGGAGAAAGACATGACAGTCTGCTTCCATCAAGAGTTAGAGTCTGAGTGCAGCTCCAGCCTATCCTACAGGGTTGCTCTGATTTGAAATCCACTCCACAGCACAGAGTGAAGTTTGGCTTCGTGTATGCATAAGGGAAAGCAGAAGAATGAAGAGAGTCTGCTGCAGAGAGAATGCTGAGGCACCTGGCTAGGGTGCACAGGGGCATTTCACTCCAGGATCCTGAGGGGCCAGCTCTGACATTCTGTTCACCTATAAACTACTACAACCCAGTAATAAAACAACCTGTAAAACAAAGACAATCCCTGTATGGGGAAGAACTAGATTGTTGAATGATTTCATCTTCATAGGTTTTCAGTCACATCATGTAATATTTATAAGTATGTCAATCAACCTGTTTCTTCTTTTTTCTTTTTTTATTATTTTTTCCAAACCCTAACCCTAACTACCTGTTTCTTCTTTACTCCCTCATTACCAAACACATTATACCAAAAACAGAAATCCACAGGAAGTTCTTTTAGCCCCATATGAAGTACACGGGAACAAACACAATTCAATGCAAATATTTCTATCTTTACCACTGAATATTTATTAAAAGAGTTTGCATTTTTGTTTTTGTTTTCAAAATTGTTGCTATGTGTTCCTCAAGTCCATCCCAGCACAGGGCAACCCTGCAGACCAGAGGAGAGTTGCTCCCTGGGACTTTATCAACTGTAGTCATTCAGGGAGAAGATTGCCAAGTCTTTGGGACCTGAGAGCCAATGGGGTTTTGAATCACTGTCTTTTCTGTTAAGAGCAAAGTACTCAACCACTGTGCCAGGAGCATCCCTGGCTGTCAGAGTACTGCCCTACAAATTATCTTCCAAAGTTAATTTAAATACTGAGATTTTAAACAAATACATTAAAGAATGACTATTTTTAGTGGAGAAACAAATCAGGTATATGAAATTATATTTGCAAATTCAATCACTGCACTATTACATGACTTTGATATTTATTGAGAATATCAAGTACCTGAATAAATTGTTCTCGTGGCAAATATACTCAAATGCCATGTCATAATGATATTCCAGTTATAAGGGAAGAAGCCTGAAAATTTCACATGAATAAGATTCTAGTGTGACAGTCCAGAGACACTGAGACGAACTGGGTTTGTGCTACTTGCCAAATATGGGGCACTGGGCAAATCGGGCTTATTTTCTTCCATTGTAAAAGATTGGATATCAAATAGCTCCCTGTTCAATTTCACAGCTAGATTTTGAGAGTCTTCTTGGAACATAAAAATAAAAAGCAGTTTGCAAATATAATTACGATAAGCAATAAAAGAAAACACATGTCAAGGATCTTATTATCCAGAAAATCAGACTCTCAATATAAAAACACACACAAAACACTATCAATATGTAGAGATTCCAAGAATATTGTTCTCATGAACATTTCCTGAGAAATCTACTTAGGAATAAAATTCAACCAGCCAAAATGTCTAGAGAATCGAATCTTCAATAGGGATTTGTAGGGTACACCATCCTGTGTGATCACTAGGTGTCCGTGGGATCAGGTATCAGAAGACACAAAACAAACAATCTTATGGATGTGAACAAGGTGGGTCAGAATAGAGACCCAGTGTATATCTGTAGACAATTGGACATGCCCTCATAGAAGAATCACAAAGGAGAATGAATCAGCCAGGGTACAGTATAGCACCAATGGAACACATAGTTCTCTGGGTTTTGAATGATTCCTCCTCTCCTACCCTCTCCACTATCATGATCTCAGTTCTACCATACAAATCCAGCTAGGCTGGAGCATGTACCTTTGTACATAAACACTCTTGACACACAGAATTCAGGACAGATAAAACCCCAGGAACAGTAATGGGCGTAGGGATACGAGAAAAGGGGGAACGTAGGGGGAGGGGGAGAAAAGGGAACCTGATCGCAATGATCAATGTCTAATCACCACCACCACCGCGAGGGGGGTAGACTACAGAAACATGGGTAAGTGGAAATAGCAGATAGTGTCAGATATGAAGATAATAATAGTTTCTAATTTATCAAGGGTTCATGAAGGTGGGAGGGTTGGAGTGGGAGGGAAAAGGAGCTGAAACCAAGGGCTCAATAGGAAAAAAATGTTTTGTTAGTGGTGATGGCAGCATACATACAAGTGATTGTTATAAGAGCTGCAATGACCCCCATTCAATGATAGAGAAAGAAAAAGAAACATTCATGGTTACTTGAGAACTAACACTCCAATAAGAATATTTGATTATGCGATGATGTAGATGTACTAATATGTAGATACAATAGATGTATGGATTGCAACAAAAGTTGTAAGAGCCTCCAATAAAATGATTTTTAAAACAATTTTTAAATCACTTTATTGGGGGCATGGTGATGAGTGTAAGTCAAAATACTATTGCTAACTGGACATCTCCTTACAGAAAGGTCACAGGGAGGAGACAAGCCAGTCAGAGTACAGCAACGATGAAACATACAACTTTCCTCTGTTTCTTAAGTGCTTGCTCCATCCCACTCTGATGATGCATTTCAAACTTTCAAATCCGGCTGGACCAGCGGATATACACTGGAAGAGATGAGAACCAGAGACCGTGGGAATCCAGGACAGATGATCCCTTGAGGACCAGTGGTGAGAGGGGCAATACCAGGAGGGGGGAGCAATGGTGGGGCAGAAAAGGAGAACCGTTTACCTCTCTGGATGATGGACAGCAGAAAAGTGGGTGAAGGGAGATGTCAGGCAGTGTAAGATACAACAAAATAATTTATAAATTAACAAGGATTCTTGAGGGAGAGAGGAACGGAGAAGGACAGGGAAATTTGGAGTTGATACCAAGAGTTCAAATAGAAAGCAAATGTTGTGAGAATGATGACGGCATCAAATAGCCAAATGTGCTTGACACAAAGGATGGATGGATGGATTGTGATAAGCGTTGTATGAACCACCAATAAAATTATTTTTTTAAATAGTATTGCTACTAGAAGAGTTCCAGCTCATACCGAAAAACAAACAAACAAACTCACTGCCATTGAGCCTCTTCTGACTCTTCCCTACAGGGTAGGATAAAACTACCTCTGCATGTTTGCAAAGTGGTACCTGCCAGAGTAGAGAGCCTCATCTTTCTCTCAAGAGGCTGGTGGTTTTGTATTGCTGACCTCACAGTTAGCAGCTCTGTGTGTACCCAGTACACAATCAGGGCTCGTGGTTTCTGTGTCTATTGGTTCGTTACACACACACACAAAAGTATGTGAACACAAGTCTCTGTGATCAATGAATGATTCCAGAAAAGTTATCTCAATGATATATTTGTCTTGGTTCATTGGGATGTCACCAAAGACAAAGTTCAATGAAAACAATTGATTCCAACAGTGCAGATTGGGCTTGTTAAATTCAAGGCATAAAAGTCCATTTCAAAGGTCATAGAAAAAAATTTTTGAGGTGGTGGGGATTCCATATTGGTAATCTTGATAGATTTTCTTGTTACACAGAAAAATAATGGAACTGTATTTTAAAAGATTTTTAAGAACATTGAAACTACTGGGATGAGAACATGATAGGAAAATTGCTTCAAGGAATTTTTTTTTCCTTCCTGAAAAAGTACCTGTTCATTCTTAGAGGGTAGCAAAGTATTTTGTTGAGAATTCTTATCCCATTCACTCTTGTGTTAGTTCGGGGTGACAAGAGAAACAAATTCAGTGACACTCGTATATGTGTAAGAAAAACTTTATATCAAGAAATAATTGTTTATCAAGAGAATATCTGAGCCCAGTCCAATGCAAGCCATCAGTCTGATACTAGTCCTTAAGTCCCTCTTCAGACTCACAATGCCATTTGCCATGATGCAGAACACAGGAATATCACAGGCAGGTGGGAGCAAACGCTCATGGATTCAGTGGCAGTGAACCCATTTCCAGAACTCTGGACAGTCCCAGCATGGCTCTCCAGCAGGAAGGTGAATGCAGGGGGAATGGAGGATGTTCCCAGGACTCTCATTATGAGAAGGCCAAGCTCACAAGGAGGCACCACCAGGCTGTGACCTGATTCACAGGTTAGATTTTACCCCTCCACCTTTATATCTTTAAATTGGCATGAAATTATGTAACTACTATTACTCTACCATGCTGATTTTTCCCCTTCAGGCTTCCTTTTGTTCCCCCAAATCAAAGAAC
Organism: Nesogale talazaci; assembly: GCA_004026705.1. NCBI lineage: Eukaryota > Metazoa > Chordata > Mammalia > Afrosoricida > Tenrecidae > Nesogale > Nesogale talazaci. Next base: position 6,639 of record PVJH01018073.1, on the reverse strand, counting down.
ATTAAATTCAAGGAGCCCAGTTGGAGTCACTCAAGGACACCAAAATTGCCATTTTGATGCAGCACAAAGCAAAGGGCTACGAGTGCTTCAGGAAAGGTTTAGAGAGATGAAGACACTGCCTCTAAAAGTCCATTTATTTTTCAATCTAATTTAGTTTCTCTTTCCAAAATGTGTTTTTTGTAAGCAGTAGATTGATGGGTCCTGTTTTCTTGCCTAATCTATCACACACTGCTTCTTGACTGGTACACTTTATTTAGATTCAATGTCATTGATAGGTATGAATTTATTGCTGTCATTTTGTATTTCTTTGTGGCATTATTGTTTTCTTTTCTCCTCTTGACTCTCTTTGTTGTGTTGACACTTTTATGCATTTATCATTTTTTTGTGTTATTATTTTTGTCTTTACTATATATCTCATGTTTATCCCTTTTAAAATGTTGATGTGGTCTTTTCATTTTCTTTACAGCTCGTATAATAATCCATGCATCAATTTTATCAAAGCATGTTTGTACATATGTTACCATCATCATTTTCAAAATATTTTCATTCTCTTTCAATTTTACCTTTTTAATCTATTATTTTTCTCCAAGCTTAAGACAACTAATTTTCTCTTATTAACTGCTTGATGTTTTCTCCATTGGAATACTTACTATTTATACTACATGCTCTATTAATTTATCATTTAATTCAGTTCAGCTATCTCGGGCTCCCTATTTTCAGTTTTATAATTTTGATTTACTTTGAGTGCTGTTTTACATGGTTTGATTTCTGGGTAGTGGCATCTTCTCTAATGATCTCATGTTAATGACGGCTGCAGTTGAATTTCTGTCAAAAGAACTCCCCTTAGTAATTTTTGTAAGTTTGATTTTGTTTTTACAAATTCCTTTAATACTGCATTATGTGAAAATATCCTTATTTCTTCCTCACATTTGAGGGATAATTCTGCTGAATATAAGATTCTTGGCTAGCAACTTTTTTTTCGTTCAGAGTTTTATGTAAGTGCCATTCCACTGCTTTGTTGTCTATAAAGTTTCTGCTGAAATATCCAAGTTGTTCTTATTGGTTTGACCTTGTACATATTTTTCTTTTTTATTAGCTGTTTTCAGGATTTTTTATCCCTATCCTTAATATTGTAAAGTTAGATTATAAAGAATTCTGAGTATTCTTTGGGGCCTTATCCTACTTGGGATTCTTTCAGCCTCTTGAGTGATAATTTTCTACTTATGTATGTTGCTAAGGAAGTGTTCTTTCAGTAGGTCTCAGATTATTTTATTTGTAAATATCTAGTTTCTTTATGTTCCTGAACCCAATTGAGGCATGAGTTGCTGTTCTTCATAGTGTCCCAAATAATTCTTACACTTTTTAAAATGTCTTTGCTCTTTTGTTGATTATTCTTCTCATAAATTGCTATTGAGAAATTTGCCTAAAAATTCACTAATGTGTCCTTCTATTGCTTTACTGTGACTGCTTTGCTCTTTAGGTTTTTTCCTAATTCTAATATTTTAATAGCAGTGTTCTGGACTTCTATTTGGAGTTTTTGCATGGCTTATCCTTTATCATTTATATTTTCATACTGCTCACTTAGTGTTTTCCTGAGTCATTTTGTAGTTTTTTATGTTCTTTTTTAAAATTTTTCTGTTTTGTTCCATAGCTTTCTTAATCCATTCTCCATATGTCGAAAGTACCTGAAAAATGTCCTTCTTGATTCCTTTTCCTTCAATTCCAATGACCTTTATTCCTCAAAGGGTTTGATTTGTGCAGTATTCACTCCTTTTTGTCATTCTCTCTTGCTTCTTTATATGAACAGAAATGGACTATCATTAAGACATTACATTTTTTAAAATTACTTATATATTTCTTTTTTGATCAGGTGGTGATGGAGTAGGTAGCAGTCACTGCTCACTGGTTGTAACTGTTGAAGGTTTATGAGTGGCTGTGTAGTGTTGGGACAATTAAGTATCTCTTGAATAGTGAAAGAGGACTATTACAAACAAAAGAGAAGAAGATCATAAGCACAAATATACACAACTAATATCAAGATTGAGCTAACAACCACACCCCACACATACAAACACCCAAATACCCAAGCTATAAGCAATCTCTGCATTCCTTTTGTCAACCATCAGTGAGTGCCTGGCAAAAGGCCACCCAGGGTGTCCTCCCTAAGGGCACAGCCTTTGTTCACCAGAGTGAGAACTGGTGATCTCTCCAGTCAACAGAGGGTTTTAGGAATTTAGAGATGACTCTAACCCTGTTGTCCTGTTTCCCTCCCCTTGTGACTTATCCAAACAATGAAAACTAACAATGTGTTTTTCAAACCTAGGTAGGTACTCAAACCCTAACTGCCTGTTGCCCTTTTTTAAGGTCCCCTTCCTAGGGCTGGCTTATGATTTCTAAGAATTGTAAGCACTAAGGATGATTCTCAAAGGGTGACCAAAATCTAGAATAGGAAAGAAACAAAGTGGCAGAAGAAATTTAAAAATCAAGAAGGAAAAATAATAATAAAGCCACTAACCTGTGCTCCGGCCACAGAGCTGCTTCAGGCTCACATGACGGCCTCTTCTGAGAGCCTCCTCTGGAACTGGGCAAAAAGCAAGGCCAAGTGATGGATCAAAGCCTTTGCCTCCATGAGTCTAAGTGCAAACCTATGCACTTGTATCCTTTCCAGCTCTCAGGGGACCGTGGGAGACAGTGCATGACTCGGATTCCCTTGATTAGCCAGCAGTCGGGTCTCCCCCACCTTCACATTGCACACTCTGCTCCAGGGAAGCAAAGGGGGGAGTGCAATGATCTCCCCTGTGGGTGTGGGGACTGTGCGTTTGGTGCATCTCTCTTAGAGTCAGGTCTTCCAAGAACTCCTCCTCACTTTGACAAGTCATGTGGCTGCTGAGGTCACTGCCAATGGCACTGCTCCTCTTGATCTCTCTGTGTGAACTCCACTCTCAAATTTTCTCTTCAATGTTCGTCCCTGAAATTTTCAGACCCCGAGGCTTTTTCTGTATGTCCGCTTTTTCTGTGTCTTTGTTGGAGCAGCACCCACCCCTGTCTATGACACCATTTTTTGCCAGAAACTCAATCCATTACAGTTTTGTCATGAATTACATATTTTTTTAAGTTTATTATGGAGTATCATTTTGGATAAAAGCATTTTAAGATACCTTATCGTCTCCATTAATACAGAAGGTGGACAGTTGGTAAAATATTCATCTACAAAAAACATACCAATATACAAATAGAAACCTGCTTCAATTTAAAGGACTATAATGCTATTTACCCTCATGGAGTGGATTATATTTTACAAATATAACAAGAATGATGTGATTTCATGATATCTAAAAGGCATGTAAAGCAAGGCTGCATTTATGTCATTCTTTCTGAATCCTTGTGAAAACCCTTTAACAAGACTTTAATTCCTTTATGCAGTTTCCTTGACCTTTAGAGTCAATAAGTCCTGGAAGTGATAAATTAAGTATCCAGTAATTCAATTATTAAGAATTATTGAGAAAGACCGCTCAAGCCATGGTTTGGTACACAACCACTATAACAATACGCCATAATCACAAACACTTATCATCATAATCAAATGAATTTTTTCAATTTTCAACAGTCTCTATCTATGTTTTTATTTCTTATAAAACTTCTAGGAACTACAATGACACATCAACATGAACTGAAGAAGATTGTTTGCCATCTCAATCATGTTTTGTGTGTAATATATTGTGTTAGTCTGGATAGACCAGAGAAACAAATCCAAGGAGATGTATGTGTATAAGAAAGAGCCCTATATCAAAGAGCAATTATAGATTAAGGAAGCCTCCCAGCCCAGTACCGATCCAGTCCATAAATCTGATATCAGCCCATACATCTGATATTCATTCATAAAGCCCTCTTTAAACTCTCATAGCTATACAATGATGCCAAATGCAAGAAAATCACATGCCAGTGGGTGGAAAGTCTTGTAAATCCAGTGACAGTGGAAGTATCTCAGCGCTGGTGTGGATTTCCACATAGTTCCTCAAGTTCCTGGACTATGGCTCCCTCAGTGTGTTTCCATGTGGTTTGTCAACAGGAAGGTCAAGCAGAGAGACTGTGTCTCCCACCTCCAGGGGAAAAGACAGGAGTTTCCAGAATCCTCAGGAGAAGGCCATGCCCACCCAAAGGCCTCATTGGCTATGATCTGATTGACAGAATAGACTCCACCCCTTTGCTCATGTTGACAGGAGATTATGTGACTGCCACAAATATCAAAACTCAGACATCTTTCAGAATACTGGTTCTTCATTTTCCATCTGTATTATCTGAAACCATTTGCTTATGTGTGAAGTAGAGCTGATTTCCCACAATTTAACCAAGTAGGCCTCCTGAATGTTGCAAACAGTACCGGACTACTACTATTACCCAGAGAAACCTCAGAAACTTGACCTAGACTACGGGTTCTGAAAAGTCACTGCCTTGAAAATCCTATGAAGTTGTTCTGTACTGCATACATATGGTCACCATGAGTTAGAATCAACTTGACAGCAACTAAGAACAAAGTAATAAGAATTAAAGGAGATAATAAATATAAAGTATTTTTAAAGTAAATACTATATAAATATTCAAATATTTTGGAGGCTTTTAATAAAGGCATGTGTACAATTTAGAGGTAAGTGTATGTTGGGATAGAAAACTGAAAAAAAATAAGACTATGCTTTACAGGATAAAAGTCAAGAAGTTTGAGTTAAGGATCAGCAATATTATTCATATAATTAATTTTGCTAAAATAAAAATAGTAAAAATATTTCATTGGTAAAATATTAATCTTTTTCTTTTTATTACTCTTTAAAGATAATATTCTTCATAAGGAATTAAACTGAGTAAATCTCACATTATTTGCAATGATAGAAAAATCATATTAGTCTTGACATTTGAAAACTGCAGCTATATTAAAGTAAACATTGATTGTATAATAATGAAATTCTGTAGATGTTTACAAAGTATTCTATGTTAATGGTATATAGCTTCAGTGATATTATCAGAGATTAAGAAACTGGGAAAGAATGGAGCTATAGCAAGAGCAGAAATAAAATATCCTAGGAGAGTCTACATCAGTGTGTGAGACAAGAGTTTTAAAAATATATTAATAAAAAGAGAAAGATCAACAGATCAATATATAATATCACATAATTAAATGTGGGAAGTTTCTAGGATTGAGGAAAAACTCAACCTCAATTTTCATTCCAGGTTCTGCTACAAACTGTGACAGGAACAAATGAAATAACCTCTCAAAACTTAACTTCTTCCTGTGAAAAATGAAAATGATATTGTTACACTGCTACTATGAAGAATAATGAGTTGCATTATATCTGCACATTTATGGAATCAATAAACATTTACTAAAATTACTATATTCTGTGAAATTATATTTTGAAGATAGCATGAATCATTATAAAAGGATCCTTATTAAGTTTCTCTATTGTTTGTTTCTAAGTTTTATTTCTGCTATTATTGCTCAAATTTTATTTATCTTACAATGGATTTAATTTGATAATTTTCTCTTTTTCTAGTTCTTTTTTTTAAGGTAAAAAAATTAGTCCATTCTTATTTGAATATAAAGGTATTAAAGGTATAAATTTATATCTAAAGACTGCTTTAGCTTTATTCCACAAATTTTTATGTTATCATTATAAAAAACAGCAAACTTGATATACTCAAAATTCCCAAATGATTGCTCCTTCACCAAACAATAAAGTAGCTGGTATCTTAAAGGCTAGAAGGTGAACAAGTGGCCATTCAGTGCAGAAACAGCAAAGCCCCACATAGAAGAAGTGCACCAACCTGTGTGATCATGAGGGGTCGAAGAGAGCAAACATCAAACATCAAAGAACAAGGATTAAATCAGTAAGAATGAGGGGGAAAGCAGGGTGGCACTTGTGGGCAATTGGACACCCCTTGCAGGGGAGTCATGGAGAGGAGATGGGTCAGTCAAGGGGCAACAAGGTAGCAGTGAAGCATAAAACTTTCCTCTATTTCCTGAAGGTTTCCTCCCCCCAAATACCACAGTCCCAAGTCTGCCCTGCAGTTCCAGCTGAACTGGAGGAGGTGCACTGGTGTAGATGGGAGCTGGAAATGCAGGAAACTCAGGGTGGATGAACCTCTCTGGGTCATTGGTGGGAATAGAGTTGCCGAACAGGTAGGGGGCGGTGGGGTGAAGAGAGGAAGCTAGCTATGGGGATCTGCAGACTGTCTTCTATCTGGAGGACGGATGTAGGGAGGAGTGGGCAGGGGGATGTCAGACAGTGTAAGATATGACAAAGCAATAATGACTGCAGAGTAATGAGGACTGGGGGGAAGGGGAAAGGTTGGAGGGGGAAGGAGGGGGGGGGTTCATATCAAGGGCCCAAGTGGAAAGGCAGATGTTGGGAGAATGTTGATAAGGGAAGGCAAGTGGGGGTGCTCGGCACAGTATATGTAACTATGTATTGAACTATGTATGATGAAAAGCGATGTATGAGCCCCCAATAAAATGATTAAATACAAATTCTTTTTAATTTAAAAAAAATTTAAAAAGAAAACTAAAAAGTCCAATCAAAAGAAAATATTTCAGTAACAAGAAAAGTTTTGTTTAATTAATAGACATTTAAGATTTTTATATATATT